>JAKSZT010054380.1:8583695-8614240 GCA_026826555.1 Tolypeutes matacus
CTTATCAGTGGGTTCTATTTTGGAATCTGTGCTCCTGAGAGTGACAGAATTAGACTCAAATAAGTCCTCCCTGCACATGGTTCACCAGTCCCTTCTATTCAAACCTATATGTGATGCTGGAGTTTTTAGGTATACTTCCAGAGACTGGAGCCTCCCGCCTACCTATGTGCCAGGTGTGCATGAAATCTAGGTGGAGCTGCAACTCCTACCCTACAGCTCAATGGACTCATCCAAGTCACCTGGTGAGGAGACAACGATGGGCAATGGCCATCCCAGGGAATGGAGAGGGCCTGCATCTGCAGGCAGGATCATCCCACGCACCATATCCATGGGATATAAGCCCTCACTCACTTGGAGTTGGAGTGGACATCACCATCCCAGTCCCCTCAGGATTGGGGAAAGAACTATGGACTAGAGTGGACTTGATGGTATTCTCTTGTTCACATATGGTGATTCTAGCAATGCAAGAAATTATAACAATGAGGTGGAGCCAGTGGCCACTTGACACTTTTGGGGTAGGGAGGGGATGAGCAGTTGAAATACAGGGGCTTCTTTGGGAGTTGGAGGTTGTCCTGAGTACTGTTGTGGCAACGGATGTAGGCCATTTTAAATCAGGACACACCACTCAGAACTGAGTGGGAGAGAGTGTGGTCTACAGTGTGAATTGTGGTCTATGGTTGGTGGCAAGGCTCCAGAATGTGTAAGTTCGTTGAGGGTGGTGGGCCACACTGTGGGAGATGTTTGTGTGGGATGTGATGGGAGGTGTGGGAGGTGGGAAATGTGGGAATCCCAATGGGTTCCGTGTAATATTTTGGGTAATCTAAGCACCTCTTAAAATATATGTATATATATATATAAATAACATTTTTGTAAGCAAATACACATATATGCATATATATTTATATATCATTTTGCAAATGTTTGTATGTATTGTGAGAATTTTGATTTTTACCCATAATAAAAAAAGAATGGTAGGTTTTGACCGTGATGAGCCCATACCCTGCATTGGTGGCATGAGACAGACAAAGGAAGGGGTTGCCTCTTTCAAGGCCACTCAGATGCCTGCCTGTCTGCATCTCTCATGAGAACTTTGGCTCATCTTATCTAAGGCACCCAGGCAGAAGTTGGGGTGGGCCATTGTGCCATATGACTTAGCCATGGAAAACAGTTTAGGGCCCATTCAGGCTCTGTAGCACAGGTCTTGGAGTAACAGACTGGAATAAGAGAGGCAAGATTCTGTCACCCTCACTCACACACATAATCACTCAGAAGTTACAGAGTCCCTCCCACAGGGATTAACAGTGATAAGTTCACACCCTAAGTTGGTTGTGCAAGACAGACAAAGGAAGGGGTTGCATCTTTTGAGGCCATTCAGATGCCCACCTGTTGCATCTCGCACAAAAACTTCAGCTTGTCTTAGATAAGGCAGAGTTTGGGTTGGCTGTTATGCCATCTGATGTAGCAGTGGAAACAGGTTAGGGTCCACTCAGACTCAGTAGTACAGGCCATGGAATCACAGACTGGCATGACAGAGGCAATCCTCTGCTGTCCTCATTCACACACAATTGCTCAGAGATTATGCAGTCCCTCCTGTAGGATCTGTCCTATCCTGGGTTCTCAGTACTTGAGATCTTGGGAGGTGAAGAGTTTCCCCTTCTGTCCAGAGATGGACTTGACTGGGCACCTGGGGCTTACCCTTCTGGAGTCTTCTGGCAATATTCAGTCCACTTCCCCACTGAGTCAGGCTGAAGTGTGGGGACACAACCAGCAGAGACTGCCTCAGAAGGTGGTCCCATTAAGAGGATGGGTGGCACCTACCTCATTTGCTCAGAGATCGTGGCTGGCCATGCTCAACAGTCCCAAGCTGGAGGCACAATGGGTCTGCTTGGTTGGGTTTCCCTGTCAGGGATCCAAATGTTGCGGCAGACAAATCTTAGATGTTGAGAAACCTAAGTGTGCACTCAGAGAGGCCGAGGACCAATGTTTTATTACATGCAGGCCCAGAAGAGAGTCAAGTCTCCAAATTCTGAGCCCTGGACATCAGCTTTAATGGGGTCATATAGGTTTCTGTTTATTGGCTAGTGGGTTGGTGGGCAAGCAGGCAAATTCCTGAAGCAAGCAGGCAGGTGGGGGTTACAGAAGCAAAAGTGTGAGTTTAGCTTATCTTTCTAAAGCAGAGAACCTCAGGCAGGAGAGGAGTAGAGTCACTAACTTTATGGATTCCAGACAAAAGTGGGAGGAAGGTGCTTATTTCCCTAAGTTGTGGATTCCGTGTGAGAAAGAGAGGAGGGGCCAATATTTTCTCAAAGCTGTGGGTCTCTGCTAATGAGGAGAGAGTGCTGTTAAAGAGGCAGCAGCAATTTTTTTCAATAGCTGTGTGATACAGCTTTCTATTTCTTTGGAATAGCTCCAAGTCAACTGTAAAATGAAGAAAATAATGTATCTTTTATTATCTTAAGGAGAAAAGGCAAAGGAATGTGTCTCCCTAACCCTGTCATGGTGATGGCAAATATGGAATTCAGCCAAGATTTCCAGATCTAGTAGGAGCCACTGGATGTAAAAGTACTTGGGTCATCCCTGTCAAAAATCCCAGATGGTAGCCAGGAGTAAGGATTTACATTCATCTAAGTTGCCTCCATATAAGAATATGTCTCAGTGTAAAATCCAGAGTTTTTACAGATGTGTGAAGAAGGCCATGCTTTTCAAGTCTGTCAGGAAAATGTGTCCTTTGTTGAGAAGCCTGATCACAACTTTTGCAAAGTAAGCAGAGAATGATTAATTTCCCCTGACCAACATATTTTCAGGAAAGCAAGTAACCCAGAGGCACCAATTGAATGGTTCTTGTGATGGCATGATTTTGGCTTCAATTGTTGACTGCCACCTGATCCTTATGCCTTTGGCTAGAAATTTGTGGGTTTAGTTGAATTTCTGACTTAAAGGGGACCTGGTCATTTTTGCAGTGGATTGTCTGGTACCCTATTCCTGGCCCTTATGGCCAATGTATTTCTTATATCTTGATCAGCATTCTAGGAATAGAATGGCATTGGGCCAACCTCATGAACTGAGCTCTAACTCAGCTCAACTCTGGTCTTGCATTTTAGTCCTGAGTTGTGTGCCTCTAGCCTGAAGGTAAGTTCCATGGCAGTTTATAGAGTGAATGACAAGGTGAAATTTTGTGAGTGCGCTGGGCCTGGTACTCTTTGTGTCCTTCTGATTCCCAGAGTGCAACTAGAGCTTCATTGGTGCTCTTAGAAGGAAAAGGGGATGTTCCCAGAGGTGGCTGGGGTGTTGTGTCAGATTTGAGGAGAAACTAACTCCTTCCTGAGCTTGATGGCTGACTACTGATGCTGGTGGCTTTTACATTCCCTTCAAAACTTCTGTTCCCAAGAGACCAAGGTAGGAATTGTAAAGAGGGTGACCATGCCCTACCCCACACTCCTTCCACCCACCACAGCCCAGGGTCTTTGGGAGCTCTCCCCTGGATTCTGATTGGTTTCACTACTGCAGCCTACAGGTCATTGTTACCAGATTCTAGAATGAAGGGTGTGCTTCATTTCCAGAAGAGAAAATCAAATGACAACAGAAGTATCCCTGGCCTTCCACCCCACACCTGAGACTCCTGTTTTCTGAGTGCCCCACCACCACCACCCAGGACCTTGAAACTAGTCTGAGCTGGCCAGAGAGAGGCCTAAGGGAGGTTTTCTGTGACCCACCAGCTCCCAGGATACCATCAAGACATTGTCCAAGAACACCTAGCCCCCCATGGGGGGTGGGGTGTGCCATCCAATTCGTGGTTTGTCCTGCTGGTTTCTCAGGGGCCCCATTATGGCTGCTTGGATATGGGCCCACAAGTTGTACACTCTGGGGTTCCCCAGGTTTGGTGAGTCCCACTTGTGCCTGGGGATATGCTTAGTGTTCCCTGTGGTTGGGAATTGGGCCTGCTTTTTTGTGCAGATATGCAGAGCCCTAGACACCCATTTTGGGGGGTTATGTTTGGGGCAGTGCAGCAAGGAGTAGGGCTGCCAAGGAGTTCCTCCCAGGTAGCAGCCACATCCTACCAGGCATGACATGGGCCCCTCTCCCTCTCAAGGAACCATCCTTTCTTTGAGTCAAGTAGCAATTGTACCTCATGCCCTTGCGGACGTCATTGTTTCCTCCATTCAGAGCTTCCAGAGATCTTGCAATACTATCTTTCAGAGCTGTGGCAGTATGGGCCATTTTCCAATCCCATCAGCAGAGAATGAATGCTTCCTTATCTACCTCCAGATCCTCTCCTGCCCTAGTCTTTTGCTTTTATTTCAAAAATTAGGGGACTTTTATGGACAAGGTGCCATCATTAAAATACAAAGACCTTTTACCCTTTAGAGATCACAGATACAGATGCTCCATAAAAGTTCCAACTCTTTCGTTGTTTTAGGATAATTCTTGCCCCTGATAACACACATATTCCTGTGACTTTCAGCTTAAAAAGCATGCTGTGAGGGCCATGCCACATAATCAGGGAACAGAACATCACCTTTTTCCTTTATACATTTAGTTGAATCTCTCTAAAGATTTAAAAGCTCAGTGCAGATAAACAATCAAGTATTAATGCCATTTACAGATGACAGCAAAATGGACTGGCTTTAAAAATATGAATTCTTCAGCTTTATAATTGGTATACTTAATTTTTCCCCTTTCTTTTAAGACAGAAGACTCGGCATTTTAAAGTATGGTTACACAGAAGTACGTTATAAATGCACATTGTAGTTAACACCAATCCCATGGTATTTCAATTTTCAGTAAATGGAAAATTGGGTATCAATAAAACGCAAAGTCATCATCAAAATATATGCTTCAGTGGCCAAAGTAAATAGCAGAGACTTGTGGATTTGCCCCAATTTAAAAAAATAGCCTGGGTTGGCATCAGTGTGGTTCATGAGTCTGTATCAAGCACAGTTGCCCTTCTTCTCCAAGAGATCTTCATTTTCCGTGCAGGGTATTTTTTTAATAGTTTCAATTCAGCTTTCAGGACCCCCTGTTTGTCTTTTATTACACATCATCTTTGGACAAGCTCTGGGCACTTAAAATTCTCTGATGGATCATTTGTGGCTTGGTCAAAAGCCATTGGAAAACTTGGTGTGGAAGAGTACATTATAAAACTTGCAGTCACCGCTCTGGCTGTTGACACATGGCAGAGGCATTGTTCAAATGCTCCATGGCCTTCTCCTATTCTCCTTGGGCTTGTAAGTCCTTCACCAAACTTTATATGTTCTAGGAAGAATTTCAGAACAGCTTCAGCACTTTTTAGGGTAGGTATCTTGGAAATCCCAGCTTTTCCAAGGCAAGTTTTGGTTTCCTTCCTGGCTCGCACAGCCTGTTTTTGAAACTTGGTTCACCTTACCTTTGCAGTCCAAGTCAGTACAGTACCCTATGCACACCAGCCCATGTTCACTGGTGGCAAGGCAGCTTTTCCAACCAAACAGTTTCCTGGGCTGCAGAGTGCAGAGGGTGGCATTGGCCTGCACAAGGTTGTGGGCCACCAACCCTCCAGGATTGAAATTTTTTGTATAAGTATTTTATTCTTTATCTTTTGTTCATTTCTGCATTAGGGAGACCAGCAATTCTGTGGCATGTCGACTTATGAAAATAGCTTACAAATGAAGTTGTCCACTTAGGCAGAAGGGGCTTTCTTGTCCTCTGGCAGAATGCACAAGAGGTGTGGAAATGGGCAATTTAGGAAGCTTTTCTTAATGTCTTTATGTATTTGCCTAGCAACTCAGATTGCTGAGGAGGTGGCAAGATGAGGTAAAGAAAATTTGTAAGATGGTAATCATGATAGCTGTGTGGTAGGGCTTCCATTTACCTTTGAATGTCTCCAAAGAGAATGGGAAATGAGGAAGATAATTTATCTTTCATTCCTTACCAGATGAAATGCGAAACCAACTGGCTTCCTAACATATATAATGTAAAATGCAAGTGTTTATTATAGGAGAGAGATACACATGTATTGGAAACCACAAGATAGAGCATTCTGTGTGTCTGAAACAGAACAGGATCCCTGTGGACAACAGTACATACATCAGAAGCCACCATGGGGATGATTCATGGGGTTGGGAGAGGCAAGGGTTTGGGGGTTGGGCCAGATAATGGCAGGAAGTGCTGGTGGCTGGCCAGGGGTGTGGTCAGGACCACCGGATTGAACAAATATCCAAGTTCTTCTTACAGATCCCTCCCTCTACTTCAGCTGATGTATGTCAATCATGCTGCTGTGACCCTGCTGCAACTTGATACTTAGCTTCTTGAAGACCCTGTAGTCCTCCACGTGGCAGCAGCAGTTGCCATTTTACAATCTCACTGACACTGAATGAGCATCCCTCTGCCTTTCTCCACATCCTCTCCAACACTGGTGGGTATATTTTCAATTAATTTTTCTAATTTTTACTTTTTGTACCTTTATTAACAATGTACATTAAAAACATACAATCCAGTAAACAAATAAAAAACACACACATCAGACTTTTACCTGATTGCACATGGGGATGCTCCAAAACAAGTTCCTTCTCTTTATTTTGTTGCTTTAGGATACCTCTCATCCATGGTATTAAGAAATTCCAGCCTTGTGGATTCTGACAACTTAAAAAAGAGGAGTGGGGTCATGACTGGCAATACAACCTGCCTCCAAGTCAATAAACAGAAAGACACATGGTTCAATGCTAATTTAAAAAGAAAGACTTCCATACATTTATATCAGGTTCCCACAGAATGAAGTGGCCTCATGAGAAATTAAAAGAGAATTGAAATGAAGAAGGCTATGACATAAAAATGCTTGGGTTTGTTACCTTCTCACAGAATGCCCAAGAGGTGCTGAGCTGGGCCATTTAGAAAGCTCTTCTGCTGTTTGAAGATATTCTGCTTGGAAACATTGCCTGGTGAGGAAGCTGCAAGGTGAGTGAAACAAAATGCACAAGAAGGTAATCACAGCTGTGTGATAAGGCTTTCTATTTCTTTTGAATAGCTCCAAGTCAAATATAAAATGAAGAAAATAATGTATCTTTTACTATCTTAAGGAAAAAAGACAAAGGAATGTGGCTTCCTAACTCTGTCACGGTGAGGGCAAATATGGAATTCAGCCAAGTATTCCAGATCTAGTAGGAGCCACTGTATGTAAAGTACTTGCATGGGAAACAGTCTACCATCCTTATCAACAAACTCAGATGGTATCCAGGAGTAAAGACTTCAGTTCATCTGAGTTGCTTCCATATGAGAATATGTCTCAGTGGATTCCAGAGCTTTTCCAGATGTGTGAGGAAAGCTGGACTTTTCAAGGCTGTCAGGAAAATATCTCCTCTTGTTTTAAGCCCAATCACAACTTTTGCAAAGTAAGCAGAGACACTCATGTGTCCCATGACTGACACATTTTCAGGAGAGCAAGTATCCCAGAGGCACCAATTGAATGTTTCTTGTGAGGGCATGATTTTGACCTATGTCATTGACCTGCCACTTGATCCTCATGCCTTTGCCTAAAACTGTGCAGGATTAGTTGAATTTCTGACTTAAAGGGAACCTGACTGTTTTTGCAGTGAAATGTCTGGTACCCTATTCCTGGCCCCTTATGATCAATGTGTCTCATATCTTGAACAGGGCTCTAGGAATGGAATGAATTGGACCAACCTGATGAACTGAGCTCTAACCCTGGTCTTGCATTTCCATCCTGCATTGCGTGCCTCGAGCCCTAAGCTAAGTGTGGAGAGTGAATTATTAAGTGAATTTTTGGTAGTGCTCCAGGAGTGGTATGCTTTGTGTTCTTCTGATTCCCAGAGTGCAATCAGAGCTGCATTGGTCTTCTCAGAAGGCAAAGTGGCTGTTCCCAGAGGTAACAGGGGTGTTGTGTCAGATTTGAGGAGAAACTAGCTCCTTCCTGAGCTTGACAGCTGACTACTGGTGCTGGTGGCTTTTACATTTCCTTCAAAATTTCTTTCTGTTCAAGGCTAAGGTAGGAATCCTAAAGAGGATGACCACACCCCTTCCCCACACTCCTTCCACCTGTCACAGCCTGGGTTATTGGGAGATCACCCCTGGATTTTGATTGGTTTCACTTTGCAGCCTGCCCATCATGGTGACCAGATTGCAGAACAAAGGGTATGCTTCATTTTCAGAAGAGAAAATCAAATGACAACAGAAGCATCTCACACCCAAGACTCCACCTGTTTTCTAAGTGCCCCACCAACACCACCCAGGACCCTGCAACCAGTCTCAGCTGGCCAAAGAGAGAGGCCCAAGGGTGGTTGTCTGTCATACACCAGCTCCCTGGGTTCCCCCAAGAGATTGTCTAAGACTGCCCTTCCCTCCATGGAAGGAGGGGTTAGCCATCATGCTCATGGTGTGTCTGTCTTGTTTCTCACAGGCTCATTATGGCAGCTTTGATATGGGCCCAAAATTTGTACCCTTTGGGGTTTCCCTGGGTTTGGTGAGTCTGACTTTTGACTGGGGTTATTCTTTGTGTTCTGTGTGGTCGGGAATTGGGCCTGCTCTTTTGGGCAGATGTTCAGAGACCTGGACACCTATTTTCAGGGGTTATGTTTGGGTTGGGTTGTGGGGTAAGGGGAAGGGCTGAAAAGGAGGTACTCCTGGGTAGAAGCCTCAATCCATCAGGCATGAGTTATGTCCCTCTCTCTTTCAAGGAACCATACTTTCTTTGAGTCACATGGCAGTTGTACCTCATGCCCTTGGGAACATCATTGTTTCCTCCATAGATAGCTTCCAGAGATCTTGCCATGCTGTCTTTCACAGTGATGGCTGCAGTGTCATTTGCCAATCCCAATGGCAAAGAATGAGTGCTTCCTTGTCCACCTCCAGATCCTCTCATTTCCTAGTCTTTTTCTTTTAATTTAAAAATTGGGCGACCCTTATGGACAAGGTGCCATCATTAAAATACAAAGATCTTTTACCATTTAGAGATCACTGTGCAGATGCTCCATAAAATTTCCAACTCTTTTGCTGTTTTAGGATAATTCTTGCCCTTGATAGCACCCATATTCCAGTCCTGTGACTTCCAGGTTAGAAAGCATGGTGTGAGGGCCATGCCACATAATCAGGGAACAGAACATCTCATTTTTGCATGATAAGTGTAGTTGAATCTCTTTAAAGATTTAAAAGCTCAGTTTGGAAAAACAAGCAATTATTCATCCAATTTATACATGGATAGCAAAATGGACTAGTTTTAAAAGTTTAATTCTTTAGCTTTATCAAAAGTATACTTAATTTTTCCCCTTTCTTTGAAGAGGGAGTACTTGGCATTTTAAAGTAAGTATTGTTACATGGACATATGTTATAAATGCACAGTTTACATTAACACCAAACCCAAGGTATTTCAGTTTTCAGTAACCAGAATATCGAATATTAATAAAATGCAAAACCATCATCAAAATGCACACTTCTGTGGTAGAAGTAAATAACAGAGACAAGTGGATTTAGACACATTTTAAAAATTAACCTCAGTATGCTACAGTGTGTCTCATGAGTCTGTATCAAGAACAGTTGCCCTTATTCTCCAAGAGATCTTCATCTTCTATGCAGAATATTTTTTTCATAGTATTTTTTTATAGTCTTCAATTCAGCATTCAGGATCCCATTTTGTTTTGCATTCCACATTGTCTTCAGACAAGTTGTGAGCACTTACAATAATCTGACAGTTTGGTCAAAAGGCCCTGGAAAACCTTGGGTTTAAGAGTTCTTTATAAAACTTGCAATCACAGCTCTGGATGTTCACACAAGGCAGAGGCATTGTTTGAATACTCCATGGCGTTTCATATTCTCTTCAGGCTTGTAAGTCCTTCACCAACCTATATATGTACTTGGAAGAATTTCTGTACAGCTTTGGCACATTTCAGAGTAGATATCTTGGAAATACTAGCTTTCTGCTAGGCAAGTTTCAGTTTTCCTCCTGGCTCTCACAGCCTGTTTTTGAAACTGGGGTCACCTCACTCTTGTGGTCCAAGTAAATACTGTACCCCATGCAGGCCAGCCCAGGTTCACTGGTGGAGAGGCAGCTTTTCCAACCAAACAGTTCTCCTGACTGCAGAGCATAGATGGCAGTTTTGGCCTGCAAAAGGGTTGTGCGCCACCAACCCTCCAAGACTGAAGTTTTTTGTATGATATTTTAATTTTGTATCTCTTATACATTTCTGAATTAGTGAGCCATCCAATTGTGTGGTATTGTGACTGAAAAAAAAGCTTTAAAATGAAGATATCTATTTAGGCATAAGAGGTGTTCTTGTCTTCTGGCAGAATGCACAAAAGCTGTGGAGATGAGCAATTTAGGAAGCTCTTTTTAGTGTCTGCATGTATTTGCTTAGCAACTCAGTCTACTGAATAAATGACAAGATGAGGTAAAGAAAATTTGCAGGAAGATAGTCATGATAACTGTGTGGTAGGACTTCCTTTTCTTTTTGAATATCTCCAAAGAAGATGTGAGATGAAGAATATAATTTATTTTTTATTCCTTTAAAGAGCCACTGCAAAACCAACTGGTTTCCTAACATGCACATTGTAAAATGAAAATGTTTATTTCAGGAGAGTCATACCTATGTATTGGAAAACACAGGATAGAGAATTCCTTGTGCTTGAAATAGGACAGGATCCTTGTGGACAACAGGCCATAGTCAAAGGACACCATGGTGATCCATGGGGTTGGGAGGGGCATGGATTTGGGGGTTGGGTCAGTCAATGGCAAAAAGTGCTGGTGGCTGGCCAGAGGTGTGACCAGGGCCACCGGATCTAATCTAGATCCATGTTCTTCTTTCAGATCCCTCCCTCTTTATTTCAGCTGTTTTATGTCAATCATGCTGCTGTGACACAGTGTCAACTTGATACTTAGCTTCTTGAAGACCCCACAATCTTCCATGTGGCAGCAGCAGCATTCACCAGTTTACAATCTCACCAGCATTGAATGAGCATCTCTCTGCCTTTCCCCAACTCCCCTCCAACACTTGCTGGTATGTTTTAAATGAATTTTTAAAATTTTTACTATTTTATCTTTATTGACAATTCACATTAAAATCCAACAATCAAGCAAACTAATAAAACACATACACACACACACAACAGACTTTTACCAGAGTTCACATAGAGATGCTCCAAAAAAAAGGTCCTTCTTTGTATTTTGTTGGTTTAGGATACCTTTTGACCATGGTATCAAATAATTCCAGCCTTGTGGATTCCAGCAACTTGAAAAAGACCCTGGAACTGGTCTGAGCTGTCAAAATTGAGAGGCCCAGGGGAGCTAGCCTGTGACCCAGCAGCACCCAGGGTTGCCACAAGACATTGTCCAAGACCCTCCCACCCCCCCACTGGAGGAGGGATGAGCCATTCCACTCACTGTATGTCCTCCTGGTTTGGCAAAGTCCCCATTATGGCTGCTTTTATATGGACCCCAATTTATATCCTCTGGGGTAACCCCTGGTTTGGTGAGTCACAGCTAGGGCTATGATTTGTCTTCTGTGTGTTCTGGAATTTGGCCTGCCCTTTTGTGGGCATTTGTTGAGTCTTGGACACACATTTTGGAGGTTTATGTTTGGGGTGGTGTGTGGAGGGCAACGGGGCTGCCCAGGAGGTCCTCCTTGGTAGCATCCATATCTGAATAGGCATGACATAGGTCCCTCTCCACCTTAAGGAAATATCCTTTCTTAGAGTCAATTGGCATTTTTACATTATACCATTGTGAACATACCTATTACCTCCATTCATAGCTTTTGAAGATTTTGCCATGTCATCTTGCACAGCAGTTGCAAATTGGGCCATTTTCCAATCCCACCAGCAGAGTAAGTGCTTCCATATCTATCTTATATCCTCTCCTACACTAATATTATTCTTTTAATTCAATAATTGAGGGACATTTAAGGACAAAGTACATTCATGAAAATACATAGAGGGTTTTTTATTTACAGGTCAGAGATAAAGATGCTTCATGAAAGTTCCAACTATTTTGCTGTTTCAGGATACTTCTTGCCTCTGATAGCACAAATATTCCAGTATGTGACTTCCAGTTAGAAAAAAAAAAAAATGTGTGTGGCAATGCCACATATTCAGGGACAAGAATGTCATGTTTTCCATTATAAATTTATTTTAAACTCTTAATAGATTTTGATACTCAGTTTGGATAAATAATCAAATATTTGTCCAATTTTCAGATGGGTAGCAAAATATACCAGCTTTAAAAATATGAATTCTGTAGCTTGCTCATGTATACACGATTTTTCCCCTTTCTTTCAAGATGGAGCACTGGCTTTTTTTTTATGTAAGTATTGCTACATGTTAAATTATCTTAAATGCTTTAGTATTAAAGGTGGTCTACATGTATAAATTATTTGATCATTTTAGCAAATAGATGGAAACATCAATAATCAAGTTGATATGTAGGAAAAACAATAAGCATTCCCCTCTTCCCCTCAACATCATTGAAATGAAAGATGTCCTCTTTGCTTAGGCCCATCTGTAAAGTCTACTCAGACAAGGAAACAGTCTTTGAGGACAGGTCAATAGAAATTATCCAAACTGAAATAGAAAAAAGTGTAAAATTAAACATGGCAGGGCATCCAAGAGCTGTGGGACCATATCAAATGAATCAACAAATGTGTAATTGAGATCCCAGAAGAGCAATAAAAGAACAGAAAAGATATTTGAAAATGACTTGGAATTGCCTAAAAGTAATAAAAAGTCATGAAACCACAGATTAAGGAAACTCAGAGCCTACCTGGGTAAATATCAACTGTACAAACACATACACACACATAACACACCTAAACAAAAAGTCAGACTGCTAAAAGCATGACACACAGGGGTACAAAAATAAGGAATTCAGTAGAATATTGTCAGAAACTATGCAAATTAGAGGACAATTCTTAAAGTGACTAAAGAAGCCACTTTAACCTAGTCAAATCATGTTTCAAACATGAAGTAAAAATTAAGAATTATTATAAAAACAAAATCTTTTAAAAATGAAAAAATTTGAATTGTACAATACATGCTAAAATAGTTCTTCAGACAAAGGAATTACACCAGTCTAAAAATTTGCATGTACAAAAGAAATCAAGAGCAGAAAATGGTGAAAATGAAGGTGAACTTATCACCTACACTTAATTATTTTTAAGAATGCTAAAAGATAATTGATTGTCTAAAGAAAAACTGGGCAGTGTCTTGTGCATTATGGCATAAGTGAAAGTCAAAAGTGTGGACAGTGAAAGCATGAGGGATAGGATGGAGGAGCTGGACATGGACTGTTTGTTAGCTTCTCACACTACACATGGATTGGTGTAATGTTCTTGAAGGTAAGCTGACTGTTTATCATAAGCCCCGGGGTAACCACTAGGAATAAAAACTTAAATAACAGTGTAATGGCAGGATACTTATGCAGATTGGGTGGCCTGAGCAAGACATCTGGCACTTATGTTCCATCAACTGAACCTGGGCTCTAAGCTGCCTGTCCCCCTTCCCACATCTGAAGTAGGACCTGAGGAAAAGAAGGATTACAGCCAGTGAACAGGGCCTTGTCTGTGTGCAACATTGCTACTCAGCCTCCTTGTAGCTGGACCAAAAAGAAAAAATAATAATAAGGCTGACTTGCATATATTTAAAATTTTGAAATTATCATCACAGATTCTTTGGCAATAAGTTCAATTTTTAGGAACATTGCATCAACATATTACTTATCTTAATGTCTCAGTTTTTTGATGCTTCACTTACCTCACCCTACTCCCAGGCCTGTTTGGAAGAAAAAGTATTCAGGGAAGCATGGTCAGGCCTTGTGGACCAAGGTTGGAGGGAGGGTGGGCACCCACCTACAGGATCCTTGCTTTGAGGAGTGAGGCTGGAGCCCAGGATCACAGAGGAGGAACTTAACGGGGGAAGCCCAAACCTTACCCCAGGGGAGAGGCTTTGTAGGGCTTGGTCTCACCTGAAAAATATCTGTCTTCAACTGGAGGCACAGGGTTCCCAAACACATCTGACTCTTTGAGCAATGCTTTAAGTGTAAATCATTTCTGTTACAGTAAGAAAAATGGCCATACCTAAGTATCTGTTTTAGTGTTGGGTCCATTGTAAATTGAGGCTCCTCTTTTCCCCTTCCCTGCCCCCACCCCAGTCTGCCTTCTGAGGACACTGTCCAGCCCCCAAGAAAGAAAGGGTCAATTACTCCCTCAGGCTCCATCTGTTTTTCCAACAATGGGTCCAGAAGGACTGTGCCCCCCAAAATGATACATATTAATAAAGCATACAATTCATCCAAAGTGTACAATCAATGGTATTTGGTATAGTCACATAGTTGTACATTAATCACTTCAATTGTTATTAGAGCATTTTCATTATTTCAGTAATAATAATAACAAACATAAAACAGACAAATAATCAAACAAGAAAATTCTTTACCTCTCAACGTCTCTATGCTTCCTTTGCTGTACATAGCTGCTATTTCTGCCTATTCTTGCACATTTATAAATTTATTAAGCAGTGTTATTGAGATATATTCACATAACCTATGATCTATCCAAAGTGTATAATCAATGGCTTTTAGTATAATCACAGTGTTGTGTAGTCATCACCACAAAAAATTTTAGAACAATTTCATTACTTCAAAAAGAAAAATTCCAATTCCCTTAGCAGTCCTTCCCCAGCCTTATATAACTACTAATCTAATTTTATCTTTATAAATTGATTTATATTTACATTTTATATAAATGGAATCATACAATATGCAGTACTTTGTGTCTGGTTTCTTTCACTTAGCATAGTGGAGGTTTTTTGTCTGATAGGAACATCTTGTAGTATAAACATATATTTGTTCAGCTTCAAAGAAAAATGGTCTTATATATGCAATTTTACCCATATTCACATTTCACATGTGGATTTACTATGCTATACAGTTTCATGTTATATTTTTTAGATTTCCTTTTAATAATATAAATGACTTTAAGCTTTCCCTTTAAACATCTTTCATACCCAGAAAATAGTACTGCTAGTTGCTCAGGGGAGCCCCTAAGGAATTTTACTTCCAGCCTTCTGTCCATCAGGAGATTTTTAAAAAATGTGTTCAACTAATTATGAAGGAGGAAAGTGCAGGAATTGCCAGAAAATTTATGAAAGGGGAAATGAATAAGGGGAACTTGCACTACCAGATGCTGAATGTGATAAGAATTAAGAGTGTATACAAGAAACAAAATGGTGATGATGTCATGATCCCAAAGATCTCAAAATGATGGCATTGATCCTATCGCTATCCCTAGTTTTCAGGGGTAAATTACCCAAGGACACACAGCTATTTAGTAATTGACCTGAGAATCTACCCCAATCTAATCTGGGTTCAGGTGAGAATAGATTGAGAAATACTGGACAAGTATGTTTAAGATGTGCTAACAATTACATTTCACATTAGAGAGCAGGGAGAAGGTGAAAGACAGCCTATCTTTGCCATGGGCATTGGTTAAATACATGATGGCACTGCCTTTTGCTGATATACTAGGCTCCATTAGATATGAAGGTTATAAAGAATTTGTCCTGAAGTGCTGAGTTTAGGAGTGTGGACTTTAGGGTCTGAAAATCATGGGTTGAAAATCTGAATTACCTTTACTGGCAGAGGTCTTTTGGAAAGCGTTTTAAAATTTTCTGGACCTGTTTCTTGATAGTAAATAGGGAACAGTCAGCCTATCTCTAAATGTTAAGTAAGATGCATTTGTAAACAGAAATATCTTGCCTGGGACTTTGGTTTCACAGCAACCAAAAAAAAGTAACTGCTTTTAAAACAAAGAAGATTAGAATTATAAAACTTGTGGAATTATTTTTAAATCTAATTTAATAGTGCATGGTACTTTATTTGACATTTTGGCAGGTTACATTGCTGGTTAAAATTTATTAGGGCTTTATGGGTGATGAGGAGTATATTCACTGAGAACCTAGAGCATCCTAGATGCAAGGCCCCAAGATCACATTCTCAGAAAATTTTACCATAAATGGGAGATTTGCTGCAGCAAAAGAGCTGCTCATATGCATACTGAAATCCTCTCATTTCCATCCACTTTCCACCCTTGTTCAATGCTTAAGTCTCAGTATAGTTGGTCACAATGGCTCTGTCCCAACCATGTTAATACCCCTGATTTGCTTTTCCACTCCTTAAAAAAACTTAAAAATAGAAAACCATGATATCACCCTATAATAATCAGAAAAAGATTGATAAACAAAATGGGGAAAATAAGTATGCCTCATTATTTCATCATGCCAGTAGCAATCAGGGTTTAGTAATGTGCCACTTATCATTTTACCTCTATGCTTTCCAGGTGGGTTCCTGTTTTGAAAGCTGTTTCATTGAGCACCATTTTTATTGTACAATGTATCATGATCACCTTTCAGGCCAGGAAGTGGTCTACCTCCAACTTCAAGTCCACCTTCTGCACATACATGATTTATGTAGCAAACCTGCCAGCCCCATGGAGTGTTCTCAGATTTTCATTTGAACTAATGCTAAAATATATACTTTTCTACCTAATTCTTTTGCACACACTAAGCCATGAAGTCAGTACTCCTTCTTCCCAGGTAACCCTGGCCCACCCTTTAAAAGCCAGTGCAAAGCCTCCATCTCACCTTGAGAAGGTCTTCCCTGCTTGTGGAGGTTCAAAACCCATCCTTTGACTTGCTCCATAAAACTATGAACTCTACAAAGGAGAGCATGGTATTCGCCAGGAGGTTTACCATTTGCATATTCACTAGATGTCTTAAGCCAGGATTTTAGCAGTTTAGTAATTACCCAACAATTACTTGACCAGGTCAGGGAGAACCCTTAACATCCCCAGGACATCCTCAGGCCTTCCTCCCTATTCTCCATTGTGCAACTAAGCCTCCAAGCCCAGGGTCAAGGAGCAGTAGGGCCTTCAGGTGTCAGGGCAAAGCTCAAAGTCTCCAAGGTCATCCTGCAGAGCCCTGCTCTGGAAGTTGACCCTCACGGCCCCTCCGGCTTGTCCATCAGAGACGCTTACACCATATCCAGGGTGGAAGAACCAGCATCTTCCACAGGAGTCTCTGCTCACTCCTGGCCAGTTGTTTCCCTGGGGTCTGGGTTTGCAAAGGTGCCATCCTCCTCCTGTCCAGCTCCCAGGAGACAGAGTGGGTGGTGCAGGCCACAGAGAGCAGGGGGTGCCCATGCCATGGAGCTATGAATCAAGGGATTTCCTATCCCAGCCCCTTCTGCAACTAGCACCTCCAGAACCAACCTTGCCTCTGCAGTGTACCTTAGGGTAAAAGGAGGGGGTTTGTTCCTCCACCCTCCCAATCCCCTCCCACTGCAGGGGTGGGAGTTCCAGCACCCCCTGCCCTGCTCACACACTACTGGGTTGTGTGCACTTCTGCTCCCACCTGCCACCAGCATCCATTCCCCAGGGGTCCAGTCTGAATGGTGGGCTCTCCTTCAGGGCCCTGAGGACAAGCCTCCCACAAGCAGGACCCAGTACTGGGAGATCACAGGAGAGCTCAGGTTAGGGGCAGAGAGAGGATGTCTGATGGTAAGAAGTGCAGGGGTCATGGGGCTGCCCAGGGATCTTCACCACGGGGTCCAGATACTTTGAGAGGAAGGGCCCATAGCCTTCCTGGGAGAACCGCAATTCCACGGGGCTTTGCAAACTGCCAAGGCCGACCCTGCATCCCAAGCACAGGAAGCAATACAGACCAGGAATGAGGAGTGGGGTTGGCCCAAATGGGCGGGTTTGGAGTGTGAGTGCAGCCCACATTTGTAGCACCCATGATCCTGTGCAGCTCTGGTTGTGGGCCGTGGTGCCGCATTGGCACCCAGGCTTTACTGGACAGCAGACAGAGGCGCCTGAAGCATGTGCTTGGCCCTGAGTGTGGAAATGGTGGCAGGGAGTGTCTGAGCCCAGCACACTTGGGTGAGTCTGGGTGGGGGCAGCTGGAAAAATGGCCAGACATATGGGATCCCAGAAGGAAGACCCCCGGTGCTGAAAAGTGGGACCAACACAACAGGATGTGGGGCATGCATGGACCTTTCCATGCAGTGCAGCAGGCCTGCCTGACAAATTTTGGTGTTCTGGGTAGGTGGGGGTCTCCTGCAGTGCAGATGCCCAGCAGGTTTCCTCTACTCCAATCCCCCCTTAAATATCTAGGCCTGGAAAGGCCATGGGCTCAATTCAAAACCAGTGTCTACAATTGAACCCCTTTCTGATCTTAATTTCCAGGTCATTGTATCAGACTTGTAGTGGAAGTCTTGTCTCCAGCTTTCCCTCCTCATTCCCCACCTCTTCCAAGGGTCTGGTGGGGACATGTCTGTGCTGTAGCAAATGGGGGATGTGAGAGGAGCCCTCCCCCAGTGGAAGTCCTGGAAACACCACTCTTTTTATAAGGGGTAAGGGGTCTTCTGCCCCTTATCTGAAGCCCAGGGCTTCTTGCAGTCACTGAGGTGCACAGAAGAGCATGGTCACCCCTGGATGTGAAGGTCCCAAGTCTGGGGACATGTGAGCCACTAAAACCTGGCAGGTGGTGTCTGGAGACTAAAGTGAGTCAGCCTGGTGAGGCACTGTGCAGAGGGAAGGGGGACCAGCACCTGTCAAGAATCAGCCTTGGAGTTCCATGGACACCTGCACATGCTCAGCTAGGATGGAGAGAATGAGACAGAGCAGACAACTGGGTGGCAGGACTGACAGGTCCAGCCATCTGCCCTCAAGGGACATATAGTTTCTTGATTCACTTTTGGAATGTAGTTTGGCATATCAGTGAATAATTTTAATTTCCATATCCCTCTCCAATTTAGATTCACTACCAGAAGTCATAGAAAAGAAAGCTCAGATGCAAACAAAGCCATTCTGATTGGAAAGGCAGGCACTAGGAGGTACCTAAGTGTCCATTGAAGGATATGCTTAAGCCTAATCGAATCCTCTGAGAGAACATGTGTCAGAACTGGGTATATGAGTAATTCCATGGGTATCAGGCAGGTTCAAGCAGAGACAGTTGGTTCCTTTTTCTGTTTCTGATGTGAAAATGTGTGTGTGTGTGAATGTATTAGTCAGCCAAAGGGGTGCTGATGTAAAATACCAGAAATCGGTCAGTTTTTATAATGGGTATTTATTTGGGGTAAAAGCTTACAGTTATCAGGCCATAAAGCATAAGTTACTTCCCTCACCAGTCTATTGTCCCATGTTGGAGCAAGATTGCCATTGATGTTCAGACTTCTGCTTCCCCTAAGGCTCCATGTTCAGGCTCTCCAGGCTTTGTCTCTCTTCCAGAGGCTGTTTCTCTCCAGGCTCAATTGTAGACTCTCAGGCAAATGGCTTGTCTCTTTTCCTGGAGCATTCTCTCCTTCCTCATGACCAAGCTCCTCTGTGGACTTACTTCCCTGGGCTCCAGTATTAAAACTCAGCATCAGAACTCCAACTCAAAACTCCAACTCCTCTGCTCTGCCATGTAGTTTTATCTCTGATTCCTTGCCCAACAAAGTGTGGGGTCTCAATGTCCTATTTACATTGCCCAATCAAAACCCTAATCATAATTTAATCATACCCAAAGGACTAGACCAATTTACAAGCATACTCTAATACTTATTTTTGAAATTCATAAATGATGCCAAACTGCACATGTGAGATTTGAACAACAGGAAGAATCCAGAAAGCCCAGGAGTCCCATCAGCTAATGTCTAGCTCTGGAGGTTCCAAATGGGGGTGTACCCATGCCTCATTGGGGCAGAGTGGCCTTCTAGGTGTAGATGGGTCAGTGCTTGGACACAGAGGCAAGCCTACTGGGGTTAACTGCCTGGTGACACTAAGAATTTGCCTCAACTCTCTGAGCTTGCCTGCCAAGTGGGGCAGCTCTAGGGACCACCTCACAAGCTCCCATGAAGGGAAGTGAGCCAAAGCACACAGGCAGAACATGACCCTGCCAGGATCAACAAAAGGCCTTGGTAAGCAGGGGTTTTCCTTTCCTTGTGCACTTTTTTCATTATTGGGCCAGGCTGGGGATTGGCCTCTCAGCTGCCTGAGCCAGTTGTGGTCCAGGGGGCAGAGAAGGGGTTCAGAGACAGATGAGCTGTGCACGGTGGCCCTGGGCACAAGCATGGCCCTCAGCCAGAGTTCCTTAAGGACTGTGTTCTTTTGGGGTTTGGGAGGAAATTCTCAAGGGCATCTGGCCCCCACCCCTGCCTTTACTTGGGTGTGCTGCATGGAGGAGGTCTGAGGATGAGGACGGTGAAAGTGGTGCCATATGCATTATGTGGTGACCCAGGCTAGTGCTGCAGACTATTCTCTGTGTTGGCATAGTGGACCCGCAGTCTGAGAGGCCATGCAGAGCTTCTAGGTGCTGCTGTAGAAGAGCAGGGACCCTTGTCCACCAGCTGCAGAGCTGGAGGCCCTTGCAGGAAGGCTGTGCTAGGCCCTGTAGGATGACCTTGCCCAGGTAGAGCCCTTGCTGGAGGCCCTCCTTGAGAGTCTGCTCTGCCTGCACCTACTGGACAGGGAGGACATGGTTCTGGTGTGCACGTGCATGCTGGCTCAGCAGGAGCAGCCCCAGGCCACCTGCCTGCTCTTCGAGGTGGGCCTGGGACAGAGGCTCAGTAAGGCAAAAAGCAGTGTCATCAGCTCAGTCAAGTGGTCTGGGGCAGCCTCTCTGAAGAGGTTCCCCAATGTTGAGGCAACCATACCAAGAGCTGGAATGATTCTGGTCTGTGCAGTTTAGTTGGGGCAGGTGGGGAGATTCTGTGAAGGGTCCCTGAAGTCTCCAGACAGGCAAGGTCATGGTGAACTACTATTCCAGAGACTTTGGCATGACACACAGTGTGGGGTTCCCAAAGCCATGAGGATCACCATCCAGTGAGACCAGGGTCTATCTAGTGTCCTAGAGAGAACTCTGAACAATTCCCAATTTCTCCAGAAGAAATTCTGGCATCTTCACCAAAACAGTCCCAAGAACCCTGGTTCAGTGAGTGATTGTGGTGAGAAATGTCAGAACAGACCATGAGAAGGCTCGCTGTGGTGGCCAATGGAGTTAAGTAAATGGTGGGCACCACACCTGGGCCAAGGCTATGCATCCTTTGTTAACTGGAAATTCCCATATGTGGAAGCAGGACATTCCAGTGTGATTGATTATGTGTCATGTCACAGAAGCGGTCTGTAGCAGTTTGACATTGTTTATGAATTCCAAAAATAGATATTGGATTATGTTTGTAAACTGGTTTGCTTCTCTGGGCATATTAGATTATATTGGATTCAGGGGTTTCACTTTTACTTGATTAGATAATGATTGGGGCTTGGATTGGGCCATGTCAGTAGGACATTGAGACTCTACCCACCAAGGGGGCAGGGACTCACAGAGAAACTGCACCACAGAGAAGGGAGTTTGGAGTTTTCATACTGGAGGCTGGGAAGCAAACACACAGAGAAGCAGATATATAAGGAAGGAGAGAAGGCTCAACTGGACACAGCAGAGTCCCCAGGAAGAGAGATGAGCCATTTGCTGATACTCTACAGCAAGCCTTGTGGAGCAGCAGAGGTGATGAGTCTGGAAAGAAATGAGCCCTGGGTAGAGAGGAACCCAGGAAGCCTGAACCCTTGCAGATGCTGGCAGCCATCTTGCTCCAACACATGGCAACACTTTCATGAGGGAAGTTACTTATGCTTTATGGCCTGGTAACTTTGGGCTTCTACCCCAAATAAATACACTTTACAAAAGCCAACTATTTCTGGTATTTTACATCAGAACTCCTTTGGCTGACTAATACTGGGTTACTCCTCCTGCTCAGCCCAGAGTGCAGAGCCTGAGGCCAGCCTTGCAGGGGAGGTGAAGGTCCTTCACAGCAGTTGTGGGCCAAGACTCCAGGGGCCATGCTCCTCCTCTCCCAGGACATTGTGTCAGAGACCCATTCTTTGCCTTCTCCTTGCCTCATGTTCCCCCCAGCAGGCTCAGAGCCATCTCAACTCATGGGATATTTGAGGGGTCCAAGGAGTGTGGCCATCTTGTGTATGATGTGAATATGTTCCATGGCCCCATGTCATGACCCAGCTCCCATAGGGCCACACTGCTGGTGTGTGGCAAGGATGGTGCCCTGGCCCTTTTCTGCCTTGATCACTTGGCCACTCAGGTGCTTTTGTAGACAGCAGAAGAAGGAGTCACTCCAAAATCCCTGCTCCCTCACCCAAGCATGGTTCCTTCCTGGAGGTCAGGAGCATGAGTTCCAGTTCTCATGCACTCCAGGAAGATGAAGGCAACCAGGGCTCAGCATGCTCTCCTCAGCAAGGCTTCTGGCCTCAGCTGGGAGGCAGGCAGGAGCTGGTGCAGCTCTGGAATGACATCCACTATGAGCTGGACAGGAAGAGGCTGGGTGTGGCCACAATGATCCCTTTGCAGAGGTTCCACTGTAGGAAGACGTAGGCTCCTCCAAGAAGAGGTAGGTGCTGATTGTGGTTTGTTCTTACCTCATGCAGCTTGCCTAGGAAGGGTGTGCTGGGCTTAGGTTTGTGCTAACTCCACAGGGCTCCCTCAGGAATGGGTGTGCACTGGGCATGAGTATGTGCTCACCCCACTGTGTTTCCCCATGTAGAGGTAGGCTCTGGGCATGAGTTAGCATTTACCCCACAGGGTGCCCCCAGGAAGAAGTAGGCTTTGGGTGCAGGTTTGTGCTTACCACAAGGGCCTCCCCCATGGCCCAGGAGCTGAAATCAGAAGTGGGTCAGGAAAACCCAATACAGTGGGAGCAGTCAGAACATATCAACAAGTGTCCCCTTAGTCAGCATTTCTCCAGCACCCACCATGTGCTTTCACTGAGTGATACTTGTCATCTGCTCTGTCTATCAAGGTCTGGCTGCAAACACAGGGCCCATGGAGCAGTGAGGTTGGGTCTGAAGGGCATCAGTCAGAGATGGTGTCACCTTGGGCTGGTATGGTCATGGGTGCTGCCAGGAAAAGGCCAGGTGTTGCTGTAAATTGGGTGTTTCAGCAAAGGGTACCATGATATAAGAAAGACAAGACAAAGAATTTAAGAGAAAGCTGGGGTCAGGGGGCTGGCAGAACTCCACTGTCTAGCCCCAAAGCACAGACAACCCTACACTTTTATTAGCAGAGTAAAGTTGTTACAGGCAGAAAAGCACAGTCACTGATTAGCTATTCTTGGAATTTAAGTGGGAATATTTTGTTTGCAAGGTCTGTTTCTCTAATCTATTTATATCTTATCATTGAGCATTTGGCATCAGCAAGAGTCCAGGCAGTGCTCATAAGGTTTTCCACTTGAGCAAGTCTCTGGCATTCCAGACACTCTGTCTTTGTACTCTGAACCAAATTCTGCCAAATCCCAAGGATTCTTTCCCACAGCCAGGGTTAGGGAGGGTCTTGACATCCTGGATAGGAGTCAGGAACTTTCCAGGTAGTGGGTAGACAGGGAGGGCCACATAGTGTCTGTGTGTGGGGTGGTTTAGAGCCCTTAAAAAGAGTAAGAGCTATTCTGTGCTCTTGGACCACAGGAAAACAGGTTGTGGGCCAGGTCTGACATACAGGACCTGTTTGCCCTCCTGTCCTGAAGGAATGGCAGGAGGCTCCTGGCAAAGTGCTCCTCACCAAGCTGTCCAGAACCCTGGGCACTGGGGGAGACTTTGAGAGGGATGAATGGAGTTCCATTTGGGTGTGTGATGTAGAGACCTCCATGGGATTGTTCAAAGGCACTTGGATATCAAAGCTTCAGCAGATAGCTATTTGCACATCACTTTTTTCTTATGGGAATTTCCAGGATACACAGAAGTAGAGAGAATAGCAGTGAGAACTGTCACCCTACTTCTATGGCTGACAACTATTAGCAGGTGTTGTGTTGGGTTGTGCTCAACTCTGGTGCAGTGAGAGGGGGGAGAGAGGGCTGAGGGCTGAAGCCCTGCTTTTCTGACCTTTAGGGACTCATCCATGAACTTTCTAGACAGAGCAGGATAAGCAGGTGTTAGCAGAGGCGGCTAAGAGGGCATGGTGGGTGAGATAAGAGGGACATCAGAATGACAGGGGGTTCTGGAAGCCAAGCAGATGTGGTTCTGTCCAGGAGTGTTGTTAGATGGAGGTGGCTGGTGATCTGGGCCATGATGCTGTGATGTGGCAGGCAGGTTGGAGTGTGCCATGGAAAGTGTATGACATGGAATCAGCAGTAGGAGCCTAGATTATTCTGAGAGGTGCTGTGGGAGTGGGGAGCAGCATCACAGGGCAGCTGGAGGGGTGGGATAAGCTGGAAAAGCCAATGTGTGAGGTGGGAGATCTACTGACACCCCAACTAAGGGAGTGCCTTGGAGAAGAAAGACTGACCGTGCTGAAAGGAGGTGGATGTTGGGGGAGTCCTGGAAAAGGCAGGAGTAGGTGTAGAAGCCACCTGGAGTCTGGTGGTTAGCCAGGGAGCAGGGTGGGTGGGGGACAGGGAGGCACTTCTCACTTGGTTTCTTTCCATCACTGTGAAATTAGAACCAAGGTCTTCAGTGGCCATGAGCAATAGGGACATGGGGGGCTGAAGGGAGAGTAGAAGGGTGAAGGAACATTGAGGCAGATGGGCAGGTATCCTAGGTGTTGGACATCCACTGAAAAGGTATTTGCTGGAGATTCATTGGCCATTGTGCCTTCCATAAATGGTATTGGGCAGTGTGGGTGAGTGTGACCAGCCCAGGGTTGTGACAAGGGAGCAGGGCAGAGGGTTCAGGTGTGGTGGGGGATGGACTCCCCCAGCCCAGGGTCTGTGTGGAGTAGGGCATGAGGAGAGTCAGTGAGTATAGTGACAGCACTGGTGTCCCAGGTCCTCCAGTGATTGCAGGCATGGGGACCCACCAAGAGCAGGTGCCCAGGGAGTGAGGCTGGCATAGTGTGGGGGCTGCAGTCACTGGCCCTGAAGACTGCTTCCCACCCCTGCCCATTGGTGCTGGGCAATGAGGAGGGTGCAGGATGAAGCTAGGGACCCTGCATAGGATGAATCATCTGAGGGTCATTTATATGGCAGGATTGACCACAGGAAGAGACCCCAGCCAGAATCCCAGGGACCCAGGGGGCAGCAGGGAGGGGACAAGGGGGAGAAGCTGAGGTGGCCAGGGTGGAAGAATGTTCTGGGGTGGAGTGGTGCTGCAGCCACCAGCTCCAGCTCCCTTGCAGCCAGAGCAGGGTCTGAGAGGCAACGAGAAGAAAGGTAGGTGTGCAGGAGCTGCTCCCAGCAAGCAGCAGGTGAGGGAAGGGGCTGGTGGAGGCCATCACCTCAAGGGACTGCTTCTGGAGAGGGAGAGGGGTTTCAGCCGCAGGGCACAGTTCTGCCCTGTGTGGGAGAATTCCAGGAGCCATTGACTGG
This sequence comes from Tolypeutes matacus, assembly GCA_026826555.1. Lineage (NCBI taxonomy): Eukaryota > Metazoa > Chordata > Mammalia > Cingulata > Chlamyphoridae > Tolypeutes > Tolypeutes matacus. The sequence continues at coordinate 8,609,002 of JAKSZT010054380.1, forward strand.
GTGAGTAGGCTGCCCACTCCATGTCCCCCACTCCAGATATCCCCACTCTGGCTCCCCACTCCAGGGCCCCCCATTCTTGGTCTTTCCACTCTGCTTCCTGCTCACTCCTAGTGTCACCCACTTGGGGTTTCCCCACCCCATGTCCCCCACTCCAGTTACCCCCATTCTGGGTCCCCCATTCTATGTCCTCCACTCTGGATCCCCCCATTCCTCTTCCTGCTGACTCCTAACGCTGCCCACTTGGGGTCCCAGCCACCCAGGGTCCCACCCACTCAGGGTCCTGCCCTTTCTGGCTCCACTCTCAGGGACCCCAGGAGACCAGTGCCTGGATAACTGACAGCTGATCCTTTGCCCACATACAACAGCTCTTCTACAGAAAGGAGAGTGCCAAGCTTGTGCATGGGGGTGGGCTGGGTCTTGGGAAGAAGCTGGGCTCAGGAGTGGACCCCATGGGGGTCAGGAGCCCTATTGTAGCTCTAGACCTTTGGCCCTCACCTGGGGTCTGCAGGTGGCCATCACCTCTGCCTGTGCACCTCTGAGTCTATGGGATGCAGCTGGTCACACCTCCCCAGACTGAGGACTCTCGGTAAGAGGGGAGAGAGGGAGCAGACTTGGGGGTCCCTGTTCTCATAACCTTCCCCCTCACTCTCCTTTTCCAGGCACCCACCACCCTCCACCCTCTGCCCAGAGGGTCTAAAGAGCCAGAGCTTCCCCAGAGAGGTTCACCAGAAGCTGCAAGATTTCACCTTGGCTGTGGGCACCAGCCCCAACAAGGCCCAAATTTTTATTTGAGGGTGGGCCTGCTTCCCCCAGGCTGTGCCACCCTGGGCTGCTCCTCCCCAGGATGTCTCCATAGACAGCTCCCACCTAGACTGCTCCCCTCCAGGATGCTCCCTCACAAGCCGCTTTCACCTAGAATGCTCCTCTCCAAGACTACTCCCTCACAGGATGCTCCCCCAGGACACCCCTCTCCTAGAGTGCTTCTCCATTAAGCTGGCCCTCCTTGGGGAACTCTTTATGGATGGGAAGTTATCCCCAGGCTGTTTTCCCCAGGTGTCTCCCTCTCTCGGGGTGTCCCCTACAGGAGCTGCTTTAGATCTCCTGAGAATTCCTCATCTACTGTGACCTGGTGGCTCCAAGACAGGGGCTCAGATCTGATGGGCATTACTTCCCTAATTAGAGAGTCTGCATACACAGAGGTTTTGTTTGGCCACATGGAGCCAAAACATTGCCAGTCAGCTGGCTTCAATCCATGCACCTTAAGCATCCCCTGTGTGCAGTCATTGAGCACTTACCATGTGGGGGGAAGGGGAGCAAGCAAGGGATCACCAGAGAGAGAAGCCCATGGGGAGGTGGGAGCTCAGCAGGAGGGGATCACACTCCTCAGGGCCACCATGCAGGGAGCAGGAGAGAGCAAGAGGAGAAGGCAGCCCTCACTGGAGGAGGAGGCCCCAAGACATCCTGGTTATTCTCTGAGCTCTGGTTCTTCCACTGTAAAGAAAAGTCACCAGGTCCAGTGCACAGGCCCTGGTGGCATGGCCACAGTGGGGAGACCCACAGATAGAGGTGTGCCCCACTGGGGATGGTTTGTGCTGTCCATGGGGGAGTCACTCTGCCAGCCTCATGATGCCAGGGCTTTTCAAATGGGCTCTGGGTACCATCTGGGGGGTGGCAGTTGGGCAGCAGGTGCTGTTCTCATGGACTCCCCACAGGCGTGTCTCTCACTTTGTCCACAGAAAGGTTTGGTGGCCAACCTGCAAATGTGGGGGTGAGCAGACCTCCAGCTCCCCCACATTTTGCCACATCTGTCCTTGGAGAGACTATGGTGGGCTTTAATTGACTGGGTGTCTTGTTGTCCTGGGCAGGAGCACCTAGCATTGCAGATTAGCTCGACATTCAAGCAGGTATGTAACTGGTTTTGCCAACTACCAGTGGCACCAAATCTCCCTCCCCTTGAAGTCAGAGCAAGGCCTGCCAGGGCCATCAGGCAATCCCCAAGCTCATTCCCAGTTTTTGGACAGGCCTGTGCTGTCTGGTGAGTGGCATAAGCACCCAGGCTCCTCAAGATTTGGGGGTGGGCTGCTGGCATCTGGCAAACTTCACAGTTAACCTGTATCCTTCTGGTTAGGCAGGGGCAGTGTGCCATTTGCAGGTTCAGGGGTTTTCTCAGTGGCTCAAGTTCACCATCAGGTGTTGTTGGGTCAGTTTGTCATCAGGGAGTGAGAATTATGCAGCTAAGGCTGTCCTCAGACTGGGCTCAGAGGCTCCTGTGTGACTGAATATTGGCCAGGTGGGGTTGTGACAGCCACTCTGTGTTTAGAGCTTAATATGTAGCCAGGGCCAAGAGTTGTGGTCAGGTGGAAGGAGCTGTTGAACCCAGTGTCATGATTTGGGGGTGTCCAGGAGTCATAATTCTGGTTTGATTATTAAGACTGAAGACAGATCAAGCAATGAAGGACAGTGGATTGAAGAAGTGGTGATGCCCTCTTCACACCAGTGGATGCTCTTATGTGCTCAGAAAAACTAACTATGTCAAGGGAAGGAGGCAGGGCATTAGGGCTCCTAGCCTCCCCTCCCTCTGACTCTGCCTTGCTTTCTGCAGGAAGTCAGAGAAGTGACCCTCTGCAGTCCCTGGAGGCCACCCAGGGACTGTGGGAACTGCTGGCCCTGGCTCCAGAATTTACTAGAAATGAGACCCTCTCAAAGTGATTGGCTCCCAGGTACTGTTGTCTCCGTGGCCAGCAGGACCACCTCAAATGTTCAGACCCTGCTCTGCCCTGAGGATGGGACTGCAGGGCTGGGAGAGGGTGGTCCTTTGGAGGCTGAGCAGAGAAAGCTGTACCCTGGGATGGAAGGAGCCCCCATGGCTGCAGGTGGGGGCAACTTCCTTCTGACAACAGCAGGGCAGATTTAGAAAGATGTATACTGTGCAGGTGTCACTGTCATATAGTTCTAGTATTTTGTGTTTTCAAATAGCATTGGGTTAGTTAATGCAACCTTATCTAAGTTCCTCCTCTACCCCATGTGCTGTTTCCCAGCACTGCTTGTGCCCCAACTGCTCCTCCTTTGATGAATTTAAAGCTGCTGGAACTATAGCAAGGGTGCTGGTGGCAAAAGTTGCTGATGGGCAGGGCTGGAGCCCTAACCAGGGCCATGGCCCGTCTTGGCCTGCCCATGACCTTTTGTGCATCTGTTCCTCCTTTTCCTTTAAATATTCTGATGTCAGAAACTCTCATGGCTTCCCAGCTGGTTCACATCTAGGCTAGGTCCCACCTTGCTGTATGACCTTGGACAGGTTCACTTGACCTCTCCGTGCCTCTGTTTTCCCACCTGTGAAATGGGGCTAGTGATGGGGCAGCCTGCAGGAGCCTCTGCCCACTGAGTATTGGTGTTTGCTTGTAGGGCACTGAGATGTTGGTGTAGAGATTGGGCCTCCATGCTGCCTCCTGACACCCAGTCTGCCCTGGGCCTGGCCTCTGCTGTCTGACTGCCAGCAGCAACCTGGTGGACCCCACACTGGCCACCTCAGGATCATGGCTGATGCCCCTCACACTGATGTCATCCATGGAAGTTTATTTTGAGTGGGCAGCTGGCTCATGGTCAGGAGCTAGACTTCATGGTGAGCCTCTGGACCCTACTGCAGCTCTGTCCCTCACAGCCCTGGATGATCCCAGCCCCACAGGTGGGTCTACTCTAGACAGGAAAATTATTTCTGCACCAGATGCCATGGCCCCCTCACCTCATGTTTGAGGGTGCAGAAGGGTGGAAGGGTCAGGATATTCACTTTCATCCAGTATTGTCCAGTTAGACCCAGAACTTGTGTCACTGGAACAGAGGCTTTTCTCAAAGTTATTTCCAATTAAATTCAATATATTTTTCACAATGAAATATGCACATGGCTAAGGATTAAGACAGTGTAAAAGGAATTAAAATGAAAGGAAAGAGCTGCTTCCCCTCTTCTCCCCCTTCCAATGCCCCCCCGACCTCACCTATTTCCACCTGTTGCACAGAAAGTGTGAGCTTCTTGTACTCCCCACCTCTCCTATACCCTCACCACATTGTAAACATATAATTACTGTAGTTTCTTTCCTCTTTATCATTGTAGTGCTTGATTCCTTAAAATATAGCAAAATCTTGTAGCTTTCCACCTTGTCAGGAAGATATTGACTCTATCAATTCTTCCTATCATCTAAATTTCCTATTATTGTAAGGTTTTATGTATGTATTTATTTTTTTCTCTTCACCCTTTTCTTTTCCTGGAGTTTCTCATTACCTTTCTTTTCTCTTACACTATCTACTTTTATCACATCCTTAATTTCTTTCAGCATTTTGAGCTTTCCATCTGAAGTCTTCCCTGCTGGGCACTGTCCTACTTCCTGTTTCCACCTGGAATGAGGCCTCCCTAGGCCTGGGGTGGAGTCTCCTTACTGAGAGTACCTAAATTGCTTGGCTGGGTTTGCTCCACTGCTTCCTGAATTGTATCTTCTCTCTCAGGATTCCCTTGTCTTGTTAAAGAATGTCTTCAGTGAACTTTGTAAGATAAGGAGACTGGGAGATAAAGTTCAGTATTCTTCCCTGTCCTCACAATTGATGGGCAATTTGGCAGGAACAGAATTCAGAATTGAAAATACTATTCCTTCGGCCACTTGAAGGTATTGTAATACTGGTTTGTATTTTTCAGTATTTTTGGTGATGGTTCAGATATTTTTCTATTGTTTAATCCCTCATAGTTTATTTTTCTTTCAAAGAACATTTAAACTCTTTTTATTTTATTTTATTTTTTTATGTATTTTGTTTCTGTATTTCCTTTTTGTTGTTTTTATTTTTGTGTGTTGTTTTCTTGTTTGTATTTGGGTTTATTTGTGGGGTTTTTTGAGGTATAATGTTTTTATTTGTTACAAGATTCAGTTTGCTACTATTTTGTCCAGACTTTTGCATTTTGTTTAATGCTTTAAAAATTTCTATTCATTTCCAAAGATTCACAAACAACCTTTTTAACAAACCTGTTTTTATTTTTTAATCTTGGCGATCTGAAATTTCAATATAATATTCTAGGGTAAGGATCTTTTTGTAATTTTTAAAATATTTTATAAAGAGCTTTAGATTTCATAAATATTACATCAAAATATAGGGGATTCCCATATAACCCACCCCTCCCCTTCCCACACTTTTCCACATTAACAACATCTTTTATTAGTGTAGTACATTTGTTGTATTTGATGAACACATATTGAAACAT
>JAKSZT010054380.1:8629240-8645387 GCA_026826555.1 Tolypeutes matacus
ATTAGTGTAGTACATTTGTTGTATTTGATGAACACATATTGAAACATTGTACTAACCAAGGACTATAGCTTATATTATAGTTTACACTTTGCCTCATGCAATTTTATAGGTTTTGACAAAATGTATAGTGACCTGTATCCATCATTGCAATGTCACACAGGACAATTTCCAAATCTCAAAAATGCCCCCATGTTATACCTATTCTTCCCTCTCCCTCCTCGCAGAACCTCTGGTGGCCACTGCTTTTATACCATTGTTGTTTCCCCCTTTATGTTTGTTCATTCCTCAATCATGAGGATTTTGGGATGGTAGTGTACACTATACGACTGAGAAAAGACTTAGAACCCATGGGGCAGATGATGGAACTATATTGCTTGCAGTTACAGACACTTTCCAATTCCTGTCATGGGCATTGTCCATTATGATCCTTTTGTTAGTTGTCCTTGGTGATTTGATGAGCAGGTGTGTAGATTCTGCAACTCTGCTGAGATTCAAGGCTCAACTGGCAAATGAGCATTCTGAAGGTTTAAGTCTCTTGGACAAATATTTAAGAAGTATAGCGCTAACTATAAGTTCACATAAAAGGCAGAAGAGCCATGTATAGGGAAATTATAAAGAAGTATAACTCTGTTACATTGGGGAGGATCTATTCCTAAGTAAGGCCCATCGACAGGATGCAGAAATCCTGAGATTGTCTTCCCTGCTTATAGTATCTAGATGTCTTTAGAGTCTTCAGAAGCCCAGTGTTTGAAGCACTGTTTACTGTGGCAGTCAAGGAGATCCTGATGAGACTTTCATAAGTGTAACCTCTAGAATAGCCTCCCTACTCACTTTGAAGTCTCTTAGCCATAAAAACTCATTGGTCAAGCTCTTTTTCCAGATTCATTGACGGTCAGTTCTTGGTAATAATCTCTCACTGACAGGGAGGCTAATCCTCCTAAGTCATGCCCACCCTTGGGGGAAGGTAGTGTGTTTATATGCTGAGTTTGGCTTAGAGAGAGGCCACATTTGTGCAACAAGGAGGCTTTCAGGAGATAACTCTTAGGCAATATATAATATTATGCTAAGTTTCAATTTCATTAGAAAAAGTTAATAATATCAAGGGTCTGTTATAATGGTCTGTCCTCCTTCAGTAGGCACTGCCCATATACTTGGGGGATTCTTGCCACTCTATAGGAGAATGTAGCAGGATTTCACAGGATGGGGATTCAATATTATTTAGGTTATTGTGTGAATCTCCATCCACTGAAACAATGCCCTATGACCACTTGAACATATCCATATGTCATAGAGGCATGTCCCAGGTGCACCACTACCCACACATCCCCCATCACTGACACCCTGCACCAGTGATCCTCCACTGCCACAGCTGTGACCTTTCTGTGATCCAAAATCACCCCAAAAGTTGGGAATTGTCCTGAATGACATTGCAATGGCAGATATAGACCATTATATATCTTCCCATAACCTGCACAATTGTGTGGGAGAGAGTATAAACTACAATGTGAACTATGGACCATGATAAGTGGCAATGCCCCAGGATGCATTTATCAATTGCAATGAATGTACCACACTAATGAAGAATGTTGTTTATGTGGGAGGGTGTGGGAGGTGTGGGGAGTGGGGCATATGGGAATTCTTATTTTTTTGTGTAAAATTTATGTAATCTAAGAATCTTTTTAAAAATTAAAAAATATATTTAAAAAAAACCCCAAAATCAAATCCAAAACATAAACAAATAAGTAGTCAGAAAATAAAAAATAATGAAAAATAAAAAATAATATAGAAAAAATAAAAGTAAAATAATAATAAAATAAAATTTCATTATGTCTTTCATTCCTGTAAGATCTGTTATCTTTTATGAACAGTGACAAGTTCTTCTGTATGTTACCCCAGTTTTTATTTTATTCACTTTATTTTCAAAGAGGTTTAGTTTACAGAAAAGTCACATAGAAAATATAGGGAATTCACATATGTCCAAATACCTCTTACTCTGCCACTCTCCCCCAATAATAATATTTTACATGTGTTTGGTACATTTGTTAAAATTGATGTCAAATATCAAAGCATTGCTATTACCATGGTCATTGGTTTACATTATGATTTACATTTTGCCCATATACTTTTATAGGTTTAGACAGAATTTAAAATGTCCTGTATCCTTCATTGCAAGATGATGCAGAAGAATTCCAATGCCCTGAAAATGCTCTATGTTCCATCTATTCTATTCTTCCCTCCCTGTATGAGTCAGCCAAAGGTGTGCTGATGCCAAGTACCAGAAGTCTGTTGGCTTTTATAAAGTGTGTATAGTTGGGGCAAAAGCTTACAGTGATAAGGCCCTAAGGAGTCCAACTTAAGGTTGATTTCTCACTCAAGGTCAGTTGCCACATGTTGAAGCAAGATGGTGAGTGATGTCCATGAGGGTTCAGCATTCCTCTTTGCTCTTAAGGCTCTGTGGGTCCATCTTCTGATCTCAGCTGCAGACTGGTATAGAGCTCAGCTTCTCTGTTCTCCTCAGCTGCAAACTATCAGGCAAATGGCTCCTCTCTCTTCCCAAGGATGCAAGATCAATGTTCTCTCCTCATCCATGCCATGGAACTCCATTCATCTGTATCTTTTTCTATGTGCCTTTTTAATCAAGTATCCATTTATATAACCCAGCAAAGGCAAGAGGACTCAACCCTGAGTTCCCCCCTACTGATATTATTGAATCAAAGCACTAATCTTTTTTTTTTTTTCAACATAAAATCTATTTTATTGTTGATATCTTAACAGATATTAACATTTCTTGGTTTTTCATTTTACCATATACTTTGCCACTGAAAATTGTTCAAAAGTGCTTTCCTTTTTTTCTATATTTTTTTACCTTGGAGCACCAAGGTACATTGTTGAGGATTGTCAGCCAATGTTTTTGAGTAATTTTCTTAAGTATTTTTATTTTATTTTATTTTATTTTATTTTATTTATTTACTTATTTATTTTATTGTGGGTAAAAATCAAATTTTTCACAATACATACCAATATTTGTAAAATGATATATAACTATATATGCATATATGTGCATTTGCTTACATAAATGTTATTATTTTATATATATTTTAAAAGACACTTAGATTACACAAATGCCACCCAAAAACCACAGGGATTCCCATGTTCCCCACCTCCGACACCTCCCACAACATCCCACATAAACATCTTTCATTAGTGTGGCACATCACCTGCAATGCATATACAGATCCTGAGGCTTTGCCACTAAGCAAAGACCACAGTTCACATCATAGACCACACTCTCTTCCACACAGCTCTGCATGGTATATGCTGATGTAAAATGGCCTATATCCATCACCACAACATCACTCAGGGCAATGCCCAAGTCCTGAAAAAGCCTCTGTATGACAACTGCCTTTCCTCTCCCTTCCCCTAAAGCATATAGTGGCCACTGGCTCCAACTCACTGTTATAATTTCTTAAATTGCTTGAATCACAATATGTCTACAAAAGAATAACATTATGTCCACTCTAGTCCATAGCTCTTCCCCCAATCCTGAGGGGACTGGAATGGTGATGTCCACTCCACATCCAAGTGAGAGTGGGCTTATATCCCGTGGATATGGTGGATGGGATTATCCTGCCTTTAGCTGCAGGCTCTCTCCATTCCCTGGGATGTCCATTGTCCATCATTGTCTCCTCACCAGGTGACTTGGGTGAGTCCATTGAGCTGTAGAGTAGGAGTTGCAGCTCGACTGAGATTTCAGGCACAGCTGGCACATAGGCAAGCCAGAGGCTTCAGTCTCTGAACGTACACATACAAACTCCAGCCTCACATATAGGTTTGAATAGAAGGGACTGATGGACCATGTGCAGGCAGGACTTATTTGAGTCCAACTCTGTCACTCTCAGGAGCACAGATTCCAAAGTAGAGCCCACCAATAAGGCATCAATCTCTGGGGCTAACCCCCTTATATAGGACCTGGGTATCTCCAGAGCCCTCAGGAGCCCCCCCTGTTTGGGGTGATATCCACTTTGGTGTTCTGTGAGATCCTACTGAGGTGTGCATAAGCATTACCTCTGGGATGACCTCCTGACTCTGTTTGAAGTCTCTTAGCCACATGAACTCATTTGTCTTTACCTTTTGCCCCTTTTATTCAAGGTCTTTTTCCCGCCATGTTGCCAGTTGGCACTTGGTATTAATCCCTCCTTGCCAGGGAGGCTCATCCCCGGGAGACATGTCCCATGTTGGGGGGAAGGTAATGCATTTATATGCTGAGTTTTGCTTAGAGAGAGGTCACATTTGAACAACAAGGAGGCTCTCAGGTGGCAACTCTTAGGCAACCCATAATAGTAGGCCAAGTTTCAATGACAAGAACAAAGACTCATAAGGCTAGTCATCAATAACAAGAACCAATCAGTGGGCCATCCTCATTTGCCAGACACTGCCCCTGCACTCAGGGGACTGTTGATGCTCCCTTGGAGAATGTGGCAGAGCTCTCCAGGCTGGGAATTCAGTATTCCCTCATTTATTGAGTGATTGTCTACCCACGGTGACCATGCCCCATCCCTCGATCATTTGAACAATTTTACATATCATTCATGTATATTCAGATGAACTTACTCCCATGATTGTCCCATCCCAGACAACCCCCACCAATGATCCTCTGCAGCCCCCATTTTAACCCTTCTGTGATCTAAACCTTCCTTGAAGATGAAGCCCATATAATAACCAAATACAATTAATAGGAAAATGAAATAATAATGATAAGCTTAAATGCAAGAGATAAAACACAAGGAAAATCAGAAAAAAAAAAAAAACCTAAAAATATAATTAACGGATTGGGACATTCAAAATAAAGGGAAAAAAAAAACAAAAAAATTTTTTTTAATTTTTTTTTCCCCATTTTTCACTACATTATAGGATGTCCAGTGTGTACCGTGACACCTTTCCCCTCTCATTCCCCAGTGTCTCCCAAATTTTCATTTAAGTTTCAAAGAAGTTTTAGGTCACAGCAAAGTAACACATGGAATACTAGAGATTCCCACATACCCAACCTCCCTCCCCCTTCCCCCCCCATATTAAAACATTTCTTGTGTGTGGATGGTAGCATTGTTATAACTATTATACAGATAGTGTAACATAGCTACTAAACAATGTCAATTGTTTACAGTATAGTTGACAATTTAGACAGTACAGTTTAATAATTTTTTATGATATTTACCATGCCCTGTGTCCATTACTGTAAGGTAATGAAAAACATTTCCTATGACCACTAAATACCCCATTTGATCTTTTCTGTCCCTTCCTCCCCATCCCCCTGGGGCATATGACACTATCCTGTCTTGACTCATGGGATGACAAGATTCATAGTTACATGCCCTAGGTATTCTGACTTGCCCTTCCTAATCTACCCATCTGTTAACACTGCACCACCAAACCCAGTAATATCACTACCCACCTGTCCTATCCATCAATATACAACTATACTCTATCATTTTACCATAGAATATGTCCATATGGGTAATGGCTCACAATCTACTCTTCTCTTTTTCTCCCTTGTTAACCTATCTTTCAGACAATGGTTTTCAGAGACTGTTCACTGTCCTCAATTAAAATCAGTGAGGTCATATACTGTTCATCCTTCAGTGCCTGGCTTGCTTCACTCAACATAAGGTCTTCAAGATTCATCCATGTTATTCCATGTATTAGCCCTTTATTCCTTCTAACAGCTGAGTAATATTCCATTGTAGGTATGTACCACATTTTGCTTATCCATCTGTTGATGGGCACCGGGGATGATTCCAACTTTTGGCAATTGTGAACAATGCTGCTATGTACATTGGTGTGCATATATCTGTTTGTGTTTTTGCTTTCAATTCTTCTGGGTATTTACCCAGCAGTGGAATCACTGGATCATATGGAAGATCAATTATTAGTTTTCTGAGTAATCACCAAACTGTCCTCCACAGTGGCTGGACCATTCCACAATCCCACTAGCAATGGATGAGGGTTCCCTTTCCTCAACATCCTCTCCAACACTTATATTCTTCTGTTTTTTTAATAGCTGCCATTCTGATGGGTGTAAGATGGTATCTCATTGTGGTTTTGATTTGCATTTCCCTAATAGCTAGCAATGTCGAGCATTTTTTCATGTGCTTTTTAGCCATTTGTATTTCTTCCTTGGAGAAGTGTCTTTTCAGGTCACTTGCCCATTTTTTAAATGGGTTGTTTGTCTTTTTATTTTTGAGGAGTAGGATTTCTTTATATATATGCAGGATATTAGGCTCCTTTCAGATATATGGTTGCCAAATATTTTCTCCTATTGGGTAGGTTGCCTTTTTATTTTCTTTATAATGTCCTTTGATGTGCAGAAGTTTTTTAATTTTGAGGAGATCCCATTTATCTATTTTTTCTCTTGCTGCTCATGCTTTGCATGTGACATTCATGAAACCATTTACTATTACAAGGTCCTGTAGATGCTTCCTTACATTAACTTCCAAGGTCTTTATGGTTTGGGTTCTTATATTTAGATCTTTGATCCACCTAAGTTGATTTTTGTATAAGATGTGAGATGGTATTCTCTCATTTTTTGGGGTATGCATATCCAGTTCTCCAAGCACCACTTGTTAAAGAGGCCATTCTCTCCCAATTGAATGGGCGTCATGGCCTTGTCAAATATCAGATGACTGTATATGTGAGGATCTATATCAGAACTCTCAATTCGGTTCCATTGGTCAGTAGGTCTATCCTTGTGCCAATACCATGCACTTTTGATCACTGTAGCTTTGTAGTATGTTTTAAAGTCAGGTAATATGATACCTCCAACTTCATTTTTCTTTTTCAATATGTCTTTGGAAATTCAGGACCTCTTACCTTTCCAAATATATTTTGTGGTTTGTTTTTCCAGTTCCTTAAAAAATACAAGGTTGATTTTTATTGGGATTGCATTAAATCTGTATCCTTTTGGGTAGGATAGACATCTTGATGATGTTTGGTCTTCCTATCCATGAGCAGGGAATATTTTTCCATTTATTTAAGTCTTCTTTGAGTTCCTTTAACAGTGTTGTGTAATTTTCTGTATATACATCCTTTACATCTTCAGTTAAATTTATTCTTAGGTATTTGATTCTTTTCATTACTATTGGAAATGGGATTTTTTTATTTCCTCCTCAGATTGTTCATTACTGGTGTACAGAAATGCTACTGATTTTTGAGCAATGCTTTTATAGCCTGCAACATTACTGAACTCCTTTATAAGTTCTGGAAGCTTTGATGTATATTCCTCAGGGCTTTCTATGTATAGGATCATGTCATCTGCAAATAATGAAATTTTACTTCTTCTTTTCCAATCTGGATGCCTTTTATATCGAGCCTTAGGGCTCGAACAAGTACTTCTAAGACAATGTTAAATAGGAGTGGTGATAGTGGGCATCCTTGTCTTGTTCCCGATCTCAGAGGGAAGGCTTTTAGGATTTCACCATTGAAGATGATGTTAGCTTTGGGTTTTTCATATATACTCTTTATCATATTCAGAAAGTTTCCTTCTATTCCTAACGTTTGCAGTGTTTTTATCAGGAAAGAGTGCTGTATTTTGCCTAATGATTTTCTGCATCTATAGATATGATCATGTGATTTTTTCCTTTCAATCTGTTTATGTGGTGTATTACATTGATTGATTTTCTTATATTTAACCATCCATGCATGCCTGGGATGAAACCCACTTGGTCCAGGAGTATAATACTTTTGATATGTTGTTGAATGTGATTGGCAAGTATATTGTTGAGGATTTTAGCATCTAGGTTCATTAGAGAAATTGGTCTGTAATTTTCCTTTCTTGTGGTATCTTTGTTTGGTTTTGGTATTAGGGTAATATTGGCATTGTATAATGAGTTAGCCAGTATTCCTTCTACTTCTATTTTTTGGAAGAGCTTAAGCAGAATTGGTGTTACCTCTTTCTGGAATGTTTTGTAGAATTCAGCTGTGAAGCCATCTGGTCCTGGGCTCTTCTTAGTTGGGAGGTTTTTGATGACAATCTCTTTACTTATAATTGGACTGTTGAGTACATCAATTTCTTCTTTCATCAATGTAGGCTGTTTGTGAGTTTCTAGAAACGTATCCATTTCCTCTAGACTATCATTCTTGTCGGCATATAATTTTTCAAAGTATCCTCTTATGATACTCTATTTCTGTGGGGTCAGTAGTGATATCCCCTTTCTCATTCCTTATTTTGTGTATTTGCATCTGTTCTCTCCTTTTCTTTGTTAGTCTGGCTAAGGGTTTATCAATTTTATTGATCTTCTCAAAGAATCAGCTTTTGGTTTTCTTCGTTTTTTCCAGTGCTTTCTTATTCTCTATTTCATTTAGTTTTGCTCTAATCTTTGTTATTTCCTTCTTTCTACTTCCTTTAGGTTTAGTTTGTTGTTGTTTTTCCAATTCTTCCAAGTGTGCAGTTAGGTCTTCAATTTTAACTCTTTCTTCTTTTTTAATATATGTATTTATGGCTATGAACTTCCTTCTCAGGACTGCTTTCACTGCATACCATAAGTTTTGACATGTTGTGTTGTCATTTTCTTTATTTTCAAGGGAGTTACTGATTTCTTTTGAGATTTCCTCCTTGACACACTCTTTGTCTAAGTGTGTGTAGTTAACTTCCATATCCTTGTGCCTAACCTGTTTCTCTGGCCCTTAGTGATTTCTAATTTCATTCCATTGTGATCAGAGAAATTACTTTGTATAATCTCAATCTTTCTGAATTCATTGAGAGTTGTTCTGTGGCCTAGCATGTGGTCTATCTTGAAGTATGATACATGTGCACTCGAGAAGAATGTAAATCCTGCTTTATTTTGGGGTAGTGTTCTATGTATGTTTATTAAGTCCAGGTAATCTAATGTATTGTTGAGATCCTTTTTTTCTTTATTGATTCTCTGTCTAGATGTTCTGTCTAATGATGATAATGGTTTATTAAACTCCCCTGCTATAATTGTAGAGGCATTTATTTCTCCACTTAGTTTGTCCAGACTTTGTCTCATGTACTTTGAGGCACCCCGATTAGGTGTATAAATGTTTATGACTGTTCGGTCTCCTTGAGAGATTACCCCTTTTAGTAATATATAGTGTCTATCTTTGTCTCTTACAACAGTTTTGCATTGAAAGTCTATTTTGTCTGATATTAGAATAGTGACTCTTTCCCTTTTTTGGCTATTGTTAGCTTGTAAAATGGTTTTCCAGCCATTCACTTTCAGCCTCCTTGAATCCCTGGGTCAAAGGTGGGTTTCTTGTAGACAGCATATAGATGGATCATATTTCCTTATCCATTGTGCCAATCTGTGTCTCTTGAGTGGTGAATTTAATTCATTAGCATTCAATGTTATTACTTGCAATGAATTTCTTACTTCAGCCATGTTTTCTTTGAGTTAATACATGCCATAAGTTGTTTTGTTTCTGTTTTTGTCTTTTTAGTTGTTTTTAAACTCTCCTCCAAGTCTCTCTCCCTTGTTTTTTCCTTTCAACTTGTAGAATTTCCTTTAGAATTTCTTGAAGTGCCAGTTTCTTTCTGACATACTCTCTTAATTTCTGTTTATCTGTGAATATTTTGAACTCTCCATCGTTTTTGAATGCCAGTTTTGCTGGATAGAGAATTCAGGCTGAAAGCTTTTTTCTTTTAGTACTTTGACTATGTCATACCACTGTCTTCTTGCCTCCATGGACTCATATGAGAAATCAGCGCTTAATCTTATTGTGCTTCCCTTGTATGTCATGGTTCTCTTTTCTCTTGCTGCCTTGAGAGTATTTTCTCTTTGTCTTGAGCATTGGACATTTTGAGAAGTATATGTCTTGGAGTTGGCCTGCTGGGATTTATACTGTTTGGGGTGCACCGTGCTTCCTGGATCTGCATATCCATCTCTCTCAATAGGGTTGGGAACTTTTCAGCCATTATTTCCTTCAACACTCCTTCTGTTCCCTTTCCCTTCTCTTCTCCTTCTGGGATGCCCATAATGCATATGTTTGTGTGTTTTGTGTTGTCATTTCAATCCCTGAGTCCCTGATGGATTTTTTCTATCTTTTTGTCTATCTGTTCTACTATCCATTTGATTTCAGATGTATTGTCTTCCACATCACTAATTCTTTCTTCTGCCTGTTCAAATCTGTTGTTATGTGAATCCAGCATCTTTTTGATTTCTTGGATTGTGCCATTGATCACCATCATATCCACTATCTTTTTGAGTATGTTTACAATTTCTTCAGTATGTTCTTCTAGTGTCTTCTTTATATCCTTAATCTCTTCCTTCACTTCACTAATTTAGTCCATGATATTTGTTTGGAGAGCTTTGATTTGTTGTTCAAAGTTCTGCATCTCTTCCTGGTTTTTAGTTTGTTCATTGGACTAGTCCATGTCTTCCTGTTTCTCAGTGTGGTTTGTAATTTTTTTTGCCCTCTAGTCATCATTTTATCCTGATGGGTTCATTCAGCTGATTAGCTTCTCTCTCTGCTCTAGGGTTTTATTTAGCTAGTGTTTCTGTGTGTGTGTTAATATTTCTCTTTGACACTTTTTCTTCTTATTTTATTTCCTTGCTTCTTTCTATGTTCCCTTGAAGGCAAAAGATTAGGGCCAGAGCAATCAAAATATGTGAGATAGGAAGAAGGATAATAATAATATTGCTGAAAGTTAGAAGAGGGGCTAAATATGACTTAGTGAAATGAATATTTAACTCATGTAGGCTGTGTAGAGTAATAGGAAAAAAATGGAGTACCTACATGGACTGTGAAACCAAATAGAGGACTATATATATAATGATTTAGAAGGCTAGAATGATGAAGAGGGAGAGAAAGAGTAAAGAAAGGGCTGAAAGGAAAAGGTTACTATTAATTTAAAAAAGAAGAAAACATAATAGATAGAATAGAAATTGACACCCTTAAGTTGGGGGCAAATTAAAAACCTTGGTATATAAGAACCACAACAGAAAGCAGAAGGCAGCAAGATGAAGGAAGGATAAGAGATAACTTGGGATACAAAATCAATATAGACATTGAACGGGAAATCACTGAACAGAAAGCACAGTAAAGAAGAGACAAGCTAGCAGCACCTAATTTTAAAAAATGAAAGAAAAAAGAAAGGGGGGAGGAAAGAGGAAAGAAAAGCAAGAGACAACAAATAAACAGAGAAAAACCAATCAACCACACAAGCAAGCAGTCAAACAAAGCTAAGGATGAAAAGTGTTCCTTCTAGGGTCCTTGTGGTACCTCTCAGCCTGCTTGTGTTTATCAGTCAATTTCCCTGCAGGGTTCTAGCTGCAGGTTTTTGAAGCAGATTTTAGCTATTAAACTAAATTAAAAAGAATAATTCATTTTTCATTTTTTAAAGTGACTGTCTTGTTTTTATTATTATTATTATTTTTTTTGTGTGTGTGAAATATGTAACCCAAATAAGTCCTCTTCTAGACCACCCCCTTCACTGAGGGAACCCTAACTAGGCTCATGGAAACTAATCAAGCACTTCCCACTTCCTGGCCTCCCCAGGGAGGCTCTGATGCTAGTCAGTGCAGAATGACAAAAATGGCTGACTCTGCCCCCTCTGGAGCCAAGCCTCAGCATCGCTGTTCTGCTGGGTAATTCAGGTTTCCTCAGCAGATTAGCCTGTCCCCTCAACCTGGCGCTGCTTCAAGCTGGCTTATCTGTTCCCCAAAGCTATGAGGGGGTCCAGGCAGCAAATTGATGGTAAAGAATCCCCTCTCCACCCTCTGTCAGAACCCTTCCTCTCTCAGAGAATGCTCTCTCTCCCCAGCTTGGTGGCATTTGGGGTATATCCCTGAGCTGCTAGGTAAATCAACTTCTTCAGCAGATTTACCCCTTCCTTCTGCCGGGTGTTGATTCAATCCAGCTATTTTATTCACCCAAGCTGCAAGGGGTTCCAGGCAGCCAAATCCACAGAGAGGAAAGCTCTCTCACCCCTTTGCCAGAGCCCTCCTACTAAGAGAATACTCCCTGTCACAGCTTCAGCCATTTTCCCTAAGGTTGAGGCTCAGCCATCTGTGTTAACCACCACAGGCAGGCTTAAAACTCACGAATCTCTACTGATCAGTCCATGCCATCAATCTGTCTGCAGATAGATGTCCAAGCTTCTCACTCTGTGCACCCACAGCACAGACACCCAGCAGGACCCTGTCCACAATCCACTGTCCAAAGCCCTAATCTTAACATAATTTAATTGAAGACATTTCAGCTCCATCTAATACAATCAAAGGGTATCATGCCCAGAAAAACAGAGCAGTTTACAAAAATAATCTACGTCTCTTTTGGGAATACATAAATAATACCAAACTGCCACACTCTCCCCCTCCCCCTCAGGGGTAATCACTAAGTTTCAGGTTTTGAAGAATAATGTTCATAGTTGCATGCAATAATATTGAGGGCTTGAACATAATTGGTCTGTTTTCATTTTTAAGGCACTCTCTTTGTTCTAAAGAGATTCTTGCCCCTCTAACTGAGAACATAGTAGGACTCCCCAGTATGAGAATTTAATATTTTCTTGTTTATTGTGTGGGTATCCACCCACTGAGATAACACACTATGACAAGATGAACACCTTCATGTTCCACAGAGGCATGTTGCAGATTCACCCTACCCCACATATCATCCCAACTCTGCACCCTGCACCAGTAATCTTCCCCTGCCATATTTGCCAAAAGTACATTCCCACCATTGCAGTTTTAACCACAAACTTGCAAATCCCCTGAGTTCAACTGCTGCTTCTTCCAGCCCTCCCCCCAGTTCCATGGAGAGTCCAACTCAAGCCCCCACCCTACTCCCCCTCACAATAATGTTACAGGATGTGGTCTTTTTAATTCCTCTTGATGCTAAGCCTTTCAATTTGAAGTTTTCCTTTAAGCTCTGAGCAATTTTGTCCAATTTCTTTGATAATGTTCTTTGATAATTTCCTCTCTCTGCCTATTCAGTACTCCCTTTATAGCATGTATATATATATTTTTAAATTTATTGAAATATATCACTCATACATAAACATACATAAACAATAAGTGTATAGTAATAGTTGTGAACTTACAAAACAAATATACTTAACATACAGGGCTCTCATACATCACCCTACCACCAATATCTTGCATTGTTGTGAAACATTTTTAATTAATGATGAAAGAGCATCCTCAAAATATTACTACTAACCAAAGTATCCTACATTTGATGTATTTTCCCCCAACTCATCCTATTATTATTATTATCATTATTATTATATCACTTATATATGAACATACATAAATAATAAGTGTATAGTAAAATTTGTGAACTTACAAACCAAACACGCATACCAGTATACAGTGGTTCCATACATCAACACAACACCAACACCTTGCACTGTTGTGAGAATGTGTTACAAATTATGAAAGATTATCATTAAAATCTTACTACTAACTATAGTCCATATCTTATATTTGGTGTATTTTCCTCCAACCCACCTTATTATTACTTTTAAAATATATTTTTATTGAAGAAATTGTGAACTTACAAAACAATCATGCACATGTGCAGAATTCCCATACAATACCCCTTTATCAACACACCACACCATAGTGGGACATTTTTTAGAGATTATGATATATCCTCAGACTAATACCACTAATCATGATCCATTGTGTATATTTGGCACACCTTTCCCATATTCCCCCATTATCAACAAAGTATATCTTTGGCATAGATGCATGAATATTACAATATTACTGTTAATCACCATCCATTGGTTACTCTAGTGTAATTTTCCCATGCTTCTCCACATTCCCACCACCTTACAATAGTGATGTCCATCTGCTCTAGCTCACAAGGACACTCTTGCATCTGAGCCATCAACTGTAATACTCACCCACCTCTGGGTTTACTGTTATTCAGTCCATATATTATTCTCTAGCTTTCTTTCAATTAACATTTACTTCCTTAGACTACTCTTTCCAGCCACATTCCCATTTATATACCAGCTGTTACTCAGTATAATGTGCTACCATCAACTCTGTACATTTCCACACTTTTACAGTAAAGTTAATTAAAACATCTATATACATTAGGCATCAGTAGTACATCTCAGTCCTACTCTTATCTCCTTTAAGAATCCACTAACTACGATCAGGTCTGGAAGATGTTTTCCTATAATTTCATCTAGAAGCTTTATGGTTCTTGCTTTTATATTTAGGTGTTTGATCCATTTTGAGTTAAATTTTGTATAGGGTATGAGATAGGGGTCCTCTTTCTTTCTTTTGGCTAGCACCATTTGTTGAGTGGACCGTTCTGTCCAAGCTGGGTGGGTTTGACAGGATTGTCAAAAATCACTTGATCATAGATATGAGGTTCTGTTTCTGAACCATAAATTTGGCTCCATTACTCTATGTGTCTGTCTTAAGCCAGTACCATGCTGTGTTTACCACTCTAGATAGGTAATATGATTTAAAGTACAGACATGAAAGTCCTCCAACTTTGCTTTTCCTTTTAAAGATGTTTCTGGCTATTCAGGACCACTTACCCTTTCAAATAAATTTCATAATTGTGTTTTCCATTTATTTAAAAAATGCTGGTGGGATTTTTATTGGGAATACATTGAATCTGCATATCAATTTGGGTAGGGAAGTGGATGTGACTCAAGTGATTGAGCTCCCACCTACCACATGAGAGGTCCTGGGTTTGGTTTCCAGTGCCTCTCGAGGAGGATGAGTAAGACAGTGAGATTATGTGATGGGCTGGTGCAGTGAGCTGATGTAAGAAGAAACACAAGGAAGAAAACATTATGAGAGACACAACAAAGTGGGGAGTGCAGGTGGCTCAAGCAATTGGGAATTTACTTCCCACATGGAAGGTCCCTAATTTAGTTCACAGTGCCTCCTAGTAAAATAGAAAACAAGCATACAACTAATAGACACAGAAAGCACAGATGGAGAAAGGGTTGGGAGAAATAAATAAAATAAATCTTTAAAAAATGTGGGTAGAGTTGACATCTTAATGATATTTAGTCTTCCAATCCATAAGCATGTAATGTTCTTCCAATTATTTAGAGTTTTTTAAACTTAATGCATTGTAATTTTCTGAATACAAGTGTTTTACATGCTTGGATAAGTTTATTCCTAAATATGTGACTCTTTTAGTTGCTATTGTAAGTGGAATTTTTTCCTGACTTCCTCATGATTGCATATTACTAGTGTCTTTTAAAGTCCATTTAATATGATATAAGTATAGCTAATAGAGCTTTTAAAATTTTTTTCATTACTGCATGTGTGGAATAACTTTTTTCAGCCTTTTAGTGTCCTTCTATTGGTATCCTTGGGTTTAAGGTGAGTTTCTTGCAGACAGCATATACATGGGTCATGTTTTCTTATCTATTCTGCCAGTCTGTGTCTTTTGATTGGTGAGTTTAATGGTATTAATGGTAATATTCAATGTTATTACTGTAAAAAAGGTTCTTATTTCACTCATTTTGACCTTTGGGATTTATCTGTCATATTATATTTTCACCACTCTTTTGATACTTTTAGTTATTTTTTCTGATATAATCTTAATTTATAGATTCTCTTCTAAGCCTCTCCCTCCATCTTTTCTTTTCAGAATGTAACACACCTTTTAGTATTTCCTGCAAGGCTGGTCTCTTCATTATAAACTCTCTTCGTTTCTGTTTATGTGAGAATATTCTACACTTGACTTCATTTTTGAAAAACAATTTTGCCTGAAATAAGATTCTTGGCTGGAAGTTTTTCTCTTGCAGTATCTTAAATATATCATACTACTGTCTTCTTGCCTCCGTTGTTTCTGATGAGTAATTGGCACTTAACCTTATTGGGTATCCCTTATATGTTATGCATTGCTTTTTTCTTGCTCCTCACAGAATTCTTTGTCTTTGGCATTTGACCTTCTGATTAGTATGTGTCTTAGAGTTGGTCTATTCAGATTTATTTGGAGGGGAGTGTATTCTGCTACACGGACACAGATATATATGTACTTCAATAAGGTTGGGAAATATTCTAACATTGTTTTTTCAAGTATTCCTTCTGCCCCCTTTTCCTTCTCTTCTCCTTCTGGGACACCCATGACACATATGTTTGCACATCTCTTGCTGCTGTTTACCTTGAGAACTTGTTCAATTTTTTCCATTCTATTCTCCATCTGTTCC
>JAKSZT010054380.1:8650387-8687587 GCA_026826555.1 Tolypeutes matacus
TCCCCCAATGTATTTTTTAATTCATTTATTATGCCTTTCATTCCTGTAAGATCTGCTATTTTTCTCCGTATGCTTTCAAATTATTTGTGCTCATCCAATGTCATTTTAATATCCTGAATCTCTTCAGCCATCTCATTGAATTTATGAAGGAGATTTGTTTGAACGTCTCTTTTTACTTGTATCAACTCCTTTATGTCATCTGGAGGCTTATCTTCTTCCTTTAATTGGTCCATATCTTCCTGCTTCTTGGTGTGGGTTGTAACTTTTTGTTGGTGTCTTGGCATCTGGCTTACTAGATGTATTTATTCTGTGTGCAGTTTCTCTCTTTAGTTTAGGGCTTTCTTTCCCTTTCTCCCTTGCTGGTTGTTTAGTAGGAACTAAGGATGAAGTTGGTGCTATAAGCTGTGGAAGTTCAAGCTGACTGTATTGCCCCAGAAACTGTTAAACCTTCCCCACCTTTCTCCTTTGCCAGAGGGAGGGACAGGGCCACAACCAAGTGTAAAAATTCCAGTCATGCAGGCCTAGACTATAGTTGTTCAGAGAGCCTGAGGATGATTCACACCCCTTCCTCTGCTGCCTGGGTTGGAAATGGAACTGCCAGTGTGAGCAGCAATCTGTGATTTGTGGGCCCAGAATAACCAGTTGCCCAACTTTTCAGTCTGTGCTGGCCAAATGTACCTGCAGTTACCTGGAGAAGCTGATGCATGTTGTGCCAGCTTCATCCCTGCCAGAGGTAGGCCTGAAGCCTAAGCAAGGGCTGCAGTCTGATCTGGGTGGAAAGAAGCCAGTTCTGACCATCACTATGATTTTCAATCAGCCCTACTTCCCCTCATGTTGGGGGTGGAGTAAAAATGGTGGTACTGGTCTCTTTCTGATTTGGACAGGTTCAAATTTTAGCTGTTCTTAGGGTTATAATTTAGCAATCTGAATTTACTAATCAGTAGTAATTAATTCCTTATTTTAATTAATTAATTAGTTAGTTAATGTATTTTAAAAGATACTTAGATTACATAAACGTTACACAAAAATTATAGGGATTCCCATATGAACCACCTCCACACCTCCCACAACCTCCCACATAAATATCTTTCCTTAGTGTAGCACATCACCTGCAATGGATCCTGGGGCTTTGCCACTAAGCATGGAGCATAGTTCACATTGTAGACCACACTCTCCCACACAGCCCTGCATGCTATATGCTGATAGAAAATGGCCTATATCTGTCATTGCAACTTCAACCAGGACAATTCCCAAGTCCCAAAAAAGGTCCCTGTATTACAACTGATTCTCCCTCTCCCTGCCCCCAAAGCATCCAGTGGCCACTGACTCCATACCAATGTTGTAATTTCTTCCATTGCTTGAATCACAATATGTCTATAACAGAATACTATTAAGTCCGCTCTAGTCCCTTTCTCCTCCTCCAATCTTGAGGAGTCTGGGATGGTGATGTCCACTCCAGCTCCAAGTGAGAGGACCCCACATCCCAGATGGATGGGACCAGCTTGCCTGCAGCTTCAGACTCTCTCCACTCCCTGGGATGGCTGCTGTCCACCACCATCTCCCCACCAGTCATCCTGGGTGAGTCCACTGATCTGCAGAGTAGGAGTTGCAGCTCCACCGAGACTGTGGTCCCAGCTAGCACATGGACAGCCCAAAGGCTCCAGTCACTGGAAGTACACCCACAAACTCCAGCACCACATATAGGTTTGAATAGAAGGGAGATATGGACCATGTGCAGGGAGGACATATTTGAGTCCAACTCTGTCACTCTCAGGGCAGCACTCCCTTTAATATCTCTCGTAGATCTGGTCATTTGGTAACATAATCTTTCAGCTTTTTATCTGTGAAGACTGAAACTTACAGTCATTTTTGGACAGTAATGCTGGATAAAGAATTCTGACTGGCAATTTTTTTCTTTCAGTACTTTAAATACATCATACCACTTTCATCTCACCTCCATGGTTTCTGATGAGAGGTCAGCGCTTAATCTTATTGAGGTTCCCTTTTATGTGATGCATTGCTTTTCACTTGCTGCTTTCAGAATCTCTCTTTATTTCTGATATTTTCATTCTGAATAGGTGTCTCAGAGTAGGTCTATTAAGATTTATTCTGTTTGGGGTGTGGTGTCCTTCTTGGATATTGATATTAATGTCTTTCACAAAGGTTGGGACATTTTCAGTAATTGTTTCTTCAAATATTCTTTCTGGTCCTTTTACTATCTCTTCTCCTCCTGGAAACACCAATAATGTATATATTTGTGTGCTTCGTATTATCAGTCAATTACTGAGACCCTGTTCTATTTTCTCCATTATTCTCTCTTTCTGTTCTCCTGTCTTTTCAACTTCAAATGTTCTTCCCTTAATGTCAGTTAATTGTTCTTCTGGCATTTCAAATATTTTTGTTTTTTGATCTAATGCATTTTTTTCCCAAAATCTAATTTTATGAAAGATAAAAATTTATGCTAGAATTATCTATTTTTTTGCACATTTTACAGAATAAACTTTAACATCATTGAGTACTTGGGTGAATTAGTTTAGTAATTATAACAACACTGAAGAATAAAATAGCAACAGAAGTCAGCACATCAGTCACAAAATTCTCAAAGCCACACAAAACATTTACAGGAGACTGGCATTCAATGAAATTAAATTTTAAGTGCTATTTAGAGAGGACCATATATAATAGCACAGCCCCCGTTTTACTATTCAAGAGTTTTTTGAAATTCTGTGTTTCCTGAAAAATTTTAAAATATTGAAAGAATTTCTTACAACTTTCAAATATTTTATTTGTATTATTTTAAAGATGAGTGGATATTGATTTAAATTCCCATAAAATGTGGCTGCATTATATTACAGAGTAATATAATGCTTTGTCAGGGTTTTTTCAATATTAGGATAAGTTTATTAAATAAAGAGTTGCTTTATTGATACAAAGAATGCACAGTCTATAAAGCACTAAGAAATTTAAATGTCTATGTCATAGCAAATAGATAGCAATTCCACATCCAGGGTCAACAGAATGCTTGAAGGAGACTGCTACAGAGTATACTTCCACATTAGAGAAGGCATCAATTAAATAACACCAGTTTCCCAACAGCACAATTCAAATATCATTTATGATAGCATATTAAGTGTGAGTAATTGCAAAAAGTACAGACTTCTGTAAAAATAGGCACTCATTGTTCCTTGGATAGACTAAAAGAAGAGCATTTTCCTATACAAGCTGTATCAACTTGAGCTGTCTTGGCTACTACTAAATGCATCACTGTACTTCAGCACCCCATCTATTTTGGCTGTGTAAAAAATATTTCAGTACATCTGTGTTCTCTGCTTTCTCTGTCCTTTTTCAGGACCATTTGGTATACTTCTGATTTGAGTTCAACAAAAGCTTCACAGAGCTGTCTGCCTTCCATGTGGCAGATGAAATGAAAGCCTGATGCAGTTTTGAATTTTTCAGTTGAAAAGGAAATTCTGTATATCTCAATAGAGCAAGACCAGGGCAAGCCATGGACTCAGCATTATGGAGACATGACAAGACAGGCATCAAAGCAGTTCAATGTGCAGTTTTTTCTGGCCCATGGGAGCCTTTGCTTATACATCTGCTTTTAGTAATATTTGATTGTATAGCTCATGGGCATTGACATCTGTGGACATCAAGGTTTCATGTCTTTCAATTTCTTGAGTGTGTATTCTCACAATTAATCCTGTAGGGTATCCACACAGGCCCCATTCTGGTGTCCAGGGTGCTGAGCATCTCCTCATGTAGGTCAGGCCTGGTAAGGCATCCTTGTGAACTCCCATTTCAGGCCCTGCATGTAGTGAGACTAGATCACTGATTTTTCATCCTGAAAGCCTTTGGGATTCCCCTTCTGACTTATGGGTTCTGCATCTCCTCACTCTCATGCTCCATGTCTCTACCAAGAGGAGGCTGGAATTTGCAAGGTCTAATTTATTTTTAACCCCAGCCATTGTGTCTTTCATTCCCATAAGCTGTTACATTTCTTTGCAGGCTTTCAAATTGTTCTTTTTGCTCATCTATTATCTCAATATAATTTATTTCTTTTGTCATATTTTTCTTCAACTCCTTGAATTTATATAGGAGAATTGTGTAATTATCATTGATTAGCTGTCTTAAATATTGTGTCTCATCAGAATTTTTTATTTGTTCTTTTGGCTGGGCCATTTTTCCTGTTTCTTAGTATGGCTTGTAATTTTTCGCTGATGTCTAGGCATCTGATTATCTTGGTGAATTTACTCTGATGGTCAATTTCTCTCTCTTGCCTAGTGGTTTTGTTTCACAGCTCTTCATTGATTTTTGGTTCAGCTTATTCTAAGCCTTTAAAATTTCTCAGCTTAAGTTATCAAATTAGGGCCTAGATCCCACTAATAAGGCACAGATCCAATCCAAGGGATCTGGGAAGAGAGACCCCAAATAGCATTTTGTCTTCATGCAAATTCTTGGCCTGGCAGCAGATGATGCTCTTTGGCAAATCTTACCATGGAAGTGTCTTTTTCAGCCTCCACTCGACCATTATTCAGGTCTAACCAGAGTCAAGATTTAAATTGAGCTTTGCTGGCCAAACTCATTGAAGAGAAACCACTCTCTGCATTCTGCTGCTTAAGGAAGATGTCTGTTCCCTTCTCAGTTGACAGCAGTTAGCCATGGGTTTTCTCCAGGCTGTTCACCTTGAAGGTGGGGGATGGGTGCCATTCCCACCCATGGGAGTTAATAACTTAGGGTTTTCATTTTGAGTTCCTCATCTCTCAATCCCTCATCCTCCTGGACAATGTACAGCACTCTCCTGATCTGTGGATCCCCAAAGCAGCTCCTTTTGAGAGCTTTTGGCCTTTCCTCCATTGTTTTTGTGAGAGTTGAGCTGTGCATGCCTACTCCAATGTCATCTTCCCAGATGTTCTCTCTGATCTTCATCTTCTTTTCTTAACTTTTCTCAGTGTTTACTCTTTCCAATGTGGGGTAGATATTTGTCATTTATTTCCCCCCTCATATCCTAAAAAGAAACAATAAATTTAGCAATTCATTCAGATCCACATTCACAGATAATATGATTCATCATAGTTAACATGTCAATTATACAAATGATAGAATTAAATCATCTCAAAATTCTATATAACTTTCTAGAAGAATATCAGAATCTAGTTCTAAAACTTATGTGAAAAAAAGGCCCAAGTACAATGTCATTGAATTACAAGCTCTAACTGCCAAATGGGAACTTTTTTCCCCTGGGGCAGTTTGGATCATTGTGTTCAGGGTCAGGCAGGCAAAAACAGGTGGCAGCATCTTGGAAGGTTAATTTGCCCTGATCATCAGGCTTAGAAGGAATCCACTGTTTTGTTATATATTAGAGAGAAAGAGGAGTATTAGCATCCACATGATTTATTTGGACATCTCTTAATAGTCCCTCTCCAATTATGTTAATAATTTGACAAGAGCAATCCCTGTCTGAGATGGGCATGGTGATTATGCTATTGGACACCTCAGAGCCCATAGTCTGAGAGTTAATGGAGGGAGGAGTGACTAACACTTGAGTGACCACTTTGCCTTGTCTGATGGAGATGGGAGTCCATCATAAGTATTGGTCTTTTTCTTTTGAACCACTCTTTTATGAAGTTAAAGTTTCTGAACCACATCAGGATCTCTGAAGCACTTGACACCAGTGCAGACTTCTGGTATCCACCCAAAGCATAGAGGAGGGATCAGTCAATGAGCATTTTCATTTCCACATTTTCCAGGGAATTCTTAACCTGTGAGACCTGTTGTGGTGTTAGGAGCCCCAGAAGTCATGTGCTGCTGATGGGTCTTTCTCTCTGTTCTGCTATGGCTGCTTTAGTATCCTGTATCATGGAATTATCATCATATTTTTAAAAAAATTTTAAGAGGGACAAGAGATTGAACCCAGGACCTCATTTGTGGGAAGCAGGTGCTCAAACTAATGAGCTATACTTGCTCCTCTATTATCACATTTTAATCTCCAGACAGCATCCTCTAAGTGAGGATCCCCTAGTATCTCCATTTTCTGACATCCTGAGTCACACAGATTCCAGGGGCAGTTAAGAGCTCACCTCTGGTACCAGATCCTGCATCCACTTCTGATAGCTGTATCCCACTAGGCAGGACAGCTTGCAAAAATTATGTGGCTTCACCATTTACCATAAGGCAGAATTCCTAAAGAAGTGCTGACACTTCTCTGAGTGGATACCCAGTAACCCATTTGACCCCAATGCTCAGTTCATAAGGATTAAGGCTCTATCTTCACCCACTGTGATCCAGTAATGGGAGACTCCAGGTAGAAGGAAAGGGGGAGCAGAGTCAAAGGCCTTAGCAAAGGGTCCTGCTTTTTCCCAGGTATCTATGATACAGAGATAAGGTCTAAGGATACCACTGGGACTACTTCATGCAGAGGTCTAATTCCAGTACCTCACACATAGCAGCAGAGGCTGGGAAATGATACCTGCAAGTGGGAACTTGTGTCCCATTTGTTTTTACATGGTAAGCTCTGAAAGTTTTTTCATCCTGAGACTGAGCTCTTCTTGAGGTCCAGTCCCATGAAATCTGAAGAGTAGTATAGGAGAGAATGGGGCTGGATGTCAGATCTTCTCCTGAAGGGAAAATGGGCTTCCTTTGACATTTGCTGCCCCCTAAGCTCCAGACATGGCTCATAAGTGAAGCATGAAGGGGTGGGGGCTCTGAAGGAGAAGGGGCTACAGTGTGGCACTATCCATTGGATAGGGGGCAGTGTGTTGTCATTCATGAAACTATGTTTACAGAAGAGTCAAACTGTTTTTATTCAGATTGTGTGTTCATGGGAACACTGGACATAACAATAGGCATGAAAGCCTTCTATAAGCCATCCCTTGGTTATGAAGATTTAAGAATCTAAAAATGCTCCTTTGATCAGCATCTTGGCTGAAGGAAAATATGTTTCACCTCAGAAATATTGGAGCATCTGACAGGTTGGGAGTGGGGCTTGTTTGAATTTTAATCAGTCCCAGATCCCCTTGTGGAATATAAGGGCAGCTCCCAGAAACTACCAGAATATGCCAGCCTTCAGATACCAGAAGTGGGTGGAGAAATGTAGGAGAGCAGACTTAGAAGATAAAACACCTGATCAGCTAAATAAACATTATCAGTTATGTGCCAAACACTTTGAGACCTCTATGATCTGTAGAACTAGTCCTTATAGGACAGTTCTTCAAGATAATGCTATACCAACAATATTTGAGCTTACCAGTCATTTGAACAATCCACATAGTAGACACAGAAAATGAATATGTGAATTGATCTGCCATCCTTGTTATAACTGAGAAGCCCACTGGATAAGAAGGGAATGTTCTAGGTTGATCATTCTGCTGATGTTTCTTATCAGCACCATGCTCCTGCCCAGCAGAGTGAAGATGAAATCAGAACACTGAAACAGAGAAAAATTGATGAAACTTCTGAACAGGAACAAAAACATAAGGAATCAAACAACAGCAATGCTCAGAATCCCAATGTAGAAGAAGGGGCTGAAGAACAGGATGAAGACATTTTACCTTTAACCATTGAAGAGAAGGAAAATAAAGAATACCTAAAATCTTTATTTGAAATTTTGATTCTTATGGGAAAACAAAACATACCTCTGGATGGACATGAGGCTGATGAACTCCTCAAAGGTCTCTTTACTCCTGATAACTTTCAAGCACTGCTGGAGTGCCAAATAAATTCTGGTGAAGAGGTTCCGAGAAAGCGCTTTGAAACAACAGCTGTTAACACATTGTTCTGTTCAAAAACACAGCAGAAACAGATGCTAGAAATATGCGAGAGCTGCATTTGGGAAGAAACCCTCAGGGAAGTGAGAGACTCACACTTATTTTCCTTTATCACTGATGATGTGGTGGACATAGCAGGGGAAGAGCACCTGCCTGTGTTGGTGAGGTTTATTGATGAATCTCATAATCTGAGAGAGGAATTTGTGGGCTTCCTTCCTTATGAAGCTGATGCAGAAATTTTGGCTGTGAAATTTCACACTACAATAACTGAGAAGTGGGGACTGAACATGGAGTACTGTCGTGGGCAGGCTTACATTGTGTACAGTGGCTTTTCTTCCAAAAAGAAAGTTGTTGCTTCTAGACTTCTAGAGAAATATCCCCAAGCTGTCTACACACTCTGTTCTTCCCGTGCCTTAAATATGTGATTAGCAAAATCAGTGTCTGTGATAGGAGTATCTGTTGCATTGGGGACAATTGAGAAAGTTTCTTCTTTTTTCCATCGATCACCACAACTACTTTTAGAATTTGACAATGTAATTTCTGTCTTTTTCAGAGCAAGGAAGAAAGGGGAAATGAACTGAAGGAAATTTGCCAATCTCAGTGACAGGCAGACATGATGCTTTTGAAATTTTAGTGGATCTCCTGCAAGCACTTGTTTTATGTTTGGATGGTATAAATAGTGACACAAATGTTAGATGAAATAACTGTATAGTTGGCCGAGCATTTGTACTCTGTAGTGCAGTAACAGATTTTGATTTCATTGTTACCATTGTTGTTCTTAAGAATGTCCTATCTTTTACAAGAGCCTTTGGGAAAAATCTCCAGGGGCAAACCTCTGATGTCTTCTTTGCAGCCAGCAGCTTGACTGCAGTGCTGCATTCACTCAATGAAGTGATGGAAAATATTGAAGTTTATCATGAATTTTGGTTTGAGGAAGCCACAAAGTTGGCAATAAAACTTTATATTCAAGTGAAACTCCCTGGCAAATTCCACAGGCTCAACAAGGTAATCTGGAATCTCAACTAACCTCTAAGAGTTACTATAAAGAAACCCTAAGTGTTCCAACAGTGGAGCACATTATTCAGGAACTTAAAGATATATTCTCAGAACAGCACCTCAAAGCTCTTAAATGCTTATCTCTGATGCCCTCTGTCATGGGACAGCTCAAATTCAATACATTGGAGGGACACCATGCTGACATGTACAGAAGTGACTTACCCAATCCTGACACACTCTCAGCTGAGCTTCATTGTTGGAGAATCAAGTGGAAACATAGAGGGAAAGATATAGGGCTTCCTTCCACCATTTACAAAGCCCTCCATCTGCCTGACATCAAGTTTTTTCCTAATGTTTATGCATTGTTGAAGGTCTTATGTATTCTTTTCATGATGAAGATTGAGAATGAATGCTATGAAAATGGGTGAAAGCATCTCAAAGCATACCTGAGGAACACTTTGACAGATCAAAGGTCAAGTAACTTGGCTTTGCTTAATATAAATTTTGATATAAAATATGATCTGGATTTAATGGTGGATACATATATCAAACTCTATACAACTAAGTCAGAGCTTCCTACAAGTAATTCAGAAACCATTGAAAACACATGAGACTAAAAATAGGTTTTCTCTTCTATTTGGAGAAAAAAAATTGTAAGGTGTATGTAGGCCGCTTGATCACTGAATATCTGTACCTATAGGTCTCCCATTTAATACATTAGTTATTAATAATCTACCTATTTAAAGGGCCCCTGTTTGAACTCTTATGCTTTGAAGACCCATCCATTCTTCCAGAAGACAGCATTGAAAGAGCCACATTTCATTCTGTGTGATCTCTGTTGGTGGCACACTGGAATTATTTTAGTTAAGTCATTTTAGACATAACATTTATCATCACTGTGGATCCAATTGTCAGGTTATCAGTACTTTGAAAAAATTAATTTTGAGGAGATATGGAAGGAAAGGAATACATTTTGTAAAATGCTACAGTGAGGCTCATGACTGACTTTTAACTAGTAGGACTTTTAAGTATATTGTTAAAAATTTGTATTGGGCAGTTAAGGGAATTACCAGAGAGTGAGAGAAACTGAGTTTGCCAAGCAAGGATTTCAGTGTAGATTCTGTCTTTATCAAATGAACCTGAAGGAGCAAGTTATAGTTCAAATGCCTTTTTCCACATCTGGTTGCTGCTGTTTACATTCCTTTGTTGATCCTACACCTTCATAAGCTTTTTAGCAGGTATGTGTTGAACACTTCTGTTTCATGGTCAAGACAGAATCAAGAGGCCATGGATACTGACAACTGATTTGTCTCTTCTGTCTATTTCTATGACTATACCTACTGCCTCATCTTGATTTATAAGCAAAACCTGGAAAGCCTACAAAAATAAACCTAGGGCTAATACAAAAAATATTGCTGTTATTTTTGGTGAAGAAAATCAATTTTGTACAGTTTATTTCAATCTAAATAAAATGTGAATTTTGTTAAAAAAAAAAAAAAAAGAATATGCCGACCTTGATTTTCCCCATCTAGACTTCTAGCAGGATTAATTGGTGTTTGGGAGGTGGGATGCCTTGATCTAAGGAATAAACTGAAGAGAAGGGGATTTCTTCCAGGTGCAGATTGAGATGACAGGGATGTGAAATACCCAACAGACAGTCTTTCTTCTCCTCTCTTACACAGACTTTCACACTAGCATCTCATAGACACTGGCCCACACCAGTGGATTAGGTACTGGGGTGTCCTTCATAAAGCCATCATTCTGACCAAGTGACATGCATACAGGCTGGCCAGAGAACAATACCTCCTTGAATGTTTGGGAAAGCATAATGATTGGACCAAGGAAATGGCAGGGACTGGGGGAAGGAATGCTGTGTTCTTGTCACCTTATGGGGCTGTAATCCACACCAATACCTAGAGTAGAAGTAGAGATAGCCAGTCTGCCAGAAGGAGATGTGGGATGGGATGGAAAAGGGAGGACAGTCCTATCTGCACAATGGTCATGGACTTGTGCAGCAACATTTATCTTTTCATTTATCTGCATGTCCCTCACTGTGTCACTCACTTTCTAATTTTCCCCTGTTCCTCTCTAGCCTCAAGTTAATCCCCCTGTGTGCAATTTTTTTAATCCAGCCAATGCCTCTAGAGGGAAACATAAGTAACTAAGATCACTTACAGAGTGAGGATGGTAGACTGTGGTGATGATGTAGGGTTGGAAATCGGGGTCAAGATCACATGAGCATTCGGCTGTGTAAGCTCTCATCAGTTACCACCCTTTTCATCCTGCAATGAGCAAAGCTAAAACCTCAAAATAAAGTTCTCAGAGGAAACATCACCAGTATTTCCACCTCTGCAAACACACCAGGGTAAGTTGTTGTACAGTCCCTGAGTAAAAAATTAAAAAAGAGAACTTAACTGAGGGAAAAACACAGGTCAAAGTTCTGATTATCAAACAAAATCACTTTAAATTTGAAAAAGAGATGCATGGAGCCAGAAAAAAAACTTAATTTTTCTGACCTCCTCAGAAGGGACTTTAATCAGATTTCAGGAGCTGCCAGGGACTCCAGAAATTCACTTGTTTCAGGTAGGAGAACCATACCTTCCTCATAAGACTGAAGCACCTGGGACCTCATATTGATTACTGTTCAATATTTTGCCTTTAGTTCAATGCAAGACACTCATTTTGCTCTCAATAAATTCCTATGGAATGAAAGACATTTTGGATAAGTAAAAGGACTATGAAACTAAAATGAGACAGACAACAGCCAAAACCTGATATTTGATCCACCAAAGAATCTTCAGGAAGTCTAGTTGCTGGCTGACCACAAGTCAACCAAATTTTGTGAAAGACATGATGGTAGGCAGATTTATAAAAGGACCCTCAAAGATCCCTGCTGCCTGGTATTCACACCCTGTGTAATCCCTTCCCCTTAATTGAGGGCTGGACCTAGTGAATAGCTTCTAATGTATAGAATGCATAAAAATGAATGGTTAATCACTTCCTACATTTGATTACAAAAGACTGTGAATTCCAACTGGTTAGCAGACTCTATAGCCTTCTCAATTTGTAAGATTTGATGTAGTGACCATCCATGTGGAAGGGCCCAGTTGATAAGGAAATGAGAAGAACACCAGCCAACAGCCATGGACCAAATTCCTCAGTCCAACAGTTCCTTTAAGAGAAACTAAATGCTGCCAAAGACCAGATGAAAGAGCTTGGAATTAGATCCTCCCCAAGCCAAGCCTTCAGATGAGACCAGGGCTTCTTTGACACATCTCTCTGCTAACATCCTGAACTTTATGTTCAAATGTTATCTCAATGTATAATTAAACAATTGTTTGGATGTTTAGATGTTAAATTCAGGGATGAAGGCCATGTATTTTTCTCACAACTGCATATCCAACCACTAGCAAAATGCTTGTCAGTGCTCAATAGTCTCTGAGAAACAAATTTTAAACAATATTATATTTGATTATAAAGACATATTTGCATTTATATGTAAAGGCATAGGAACACATAAGAGAACAACAATATTGAAGTTCATTACCAAAAATGTTTGCTACTAAAATACTACAGCACACTTTTTTTTTTCCAGAAGACTATTAAAATAGTAAAAGACAAAATATTCCCTTGGGAAACAAATGTCTCTACCTCAAATTTAAGTATATTGCTTAATGGATGTAGCTCAAGCAATTGGCTCCTGTCTACCATGTAAGAGGTCCAGGGTTTGATTCCCAGGGCTTCCTGGTGAAGGCAAGCTGGCCCACATGGTGAGCTGGTCCAAGCAAAAAGCTGTCCCATACAGAGTGCTGGCCCATGCAGGAATGCTGGCCTGTGCAGGTGTGCTGGACCACACAGAGTGCTGGCCCAAGTGGAGAGCTGGCACAGCAAGATGACAACAAAAAGAGACACAGAGGAGAGACAATAAGAGACACAGCAGACCAGGGAGCTGAGATGATGTAAGCGACTGAGCACTTTTCTCCCACTCCAGAAGGTCCCAGGATTTGTTCCTGGTGTTGCCTAAAAGAGAAGACAAGCAGATACAGAGGAACACACAATAAATGGACACAGAGAGCAGACAGTGAGTGCAAAACAATGGGGGGGGATAAACAAATAAATAAATCCTTTAAAATTAATATATTGCTTGATATTTCTTTATGAATAATTTCTTTTTATTTCTCTCAGGAGATGTCCTAAGACTTTTACAATTTTAGTTTTATTTAAAAATAGTTGAAACACAATCTATTTATAATCAAATCAATAATGAAACTGGATAATTCATAACTTTGAATGCCTAGTATATGGGACTTGTAGGATTTTACATTCTTTATGACATCAGATAATTCTGAATTGAAGAGATCTGTATTCTGTGTTATTTTTATTCCTTGATAATAAAGTATATGCACACTAGATTCATGAAAAATAACCTTCCATTAAATATTTATTGGCAGTATAACTATTTGTACTTATACAGAACATTGATGCTCCCAACCTGAGAGAATATTGGTAGTTTTAAAAGACTTCAGCAGGATTCATCCTCTTTCTGAAAGTTCTCTACAGTATTGCCCCCCTCACCCAGAATCCACAAAAGAGTGAGACCTCTGGACAAATGATTGAAGGTGGCTTTTGTATATTTTAGAACAATTACAGAATGAAAAGACATAACCTATTTTCATTACCTGTATATACATGTTTTACATAATTGGATGGAAAGTTTTTCTTTAGTGATACTTTGATTAGATTTTTCTTCAGTTGCATTAAAAAAGAGGGTGCACCCTTTTTATGCATGGTTGATGAAGTTATTAGCAACATAAAGAGGCACTATCAGTAGTGATTTTCGAGAGCAAGAAAGAAAA
The DNA here is from genome assembly GCA_026826555.1 of Tolypeutes matacus. Classification (NCBI taxonomy): domain Eukaryota; kingdom Metazoa; phylum Chordata; class Mammalia; order Cingulata; family Chlamyphoridae; genus Tolypeutes; species Tolypeutes matacus. Next base: position 8,664,006 of record JAKSZT010054380.1, read on the forward strand.
TTGGACAACCTAAGTGTCCATGAACCAATGAACGGATAAATAAATGTGGTATATACCATGGTATGTACCTACCATGGGATATTATTCAGCTGTAAAAAAGAATGAATTCTTGATATGTGTGACAACACAGATGAAATCATGAAGACATTATGTTGAGTGAAATAATACAGGCACAAAGGGACAAATATTGTATGATTTCCCTGATTTGAAACAATTAAAATAAGCAAACTCATAGAGATATAATCTGGAATATAGGCTATCAGGGGTGGGGTGGGGAGAGGGAATGGGAAGTTAAGACTTAAAATGTTTAAGGCTCCTTTTTGGAATGATGGAAATGTTTTGGTAATGGATGGTGGTGATGGTGGCACAACATTATAAGCACAATTAACAGCACTAAAATATAGACCTGAAAATGATTAAAAGAGGAAGTGTTAGATTGTATTCATGGTAATATAATCTTTAAAAAGTCCATGGAACTACACTTCACAAACATTGAGCTGTAAGTTAAACCATGGACATATATTAATTGTGCAATTATAAAAATGTCCTAACAAAAAGTGTAACAAATATCCACAGTAATCCAGGTTGTTGTTGGTGGTGGGTGGTATATGGGTATCCATATTTTATGCATGATTTTTCTGTAAGCCCACACTTCTCTAATAAAATAAAAAAGAAAGAAGCTCTGAGCTCTGGAATGTGGTAATGTTGTTGTGGCAGAAACAAAACTTAGATGATGAGAAAACCCAAGCAGCACTTGAGAGACAGAGGAACAAAGTTTTATTATGCATGGGCTCAGAGGAGAGTCAAGTTTCCAAATTCTGAATGCCCTGTCTTGGCTTTCATAAGTTTATATAGTGACTTCAAGTGGGCAAATTCCTAAGCAAGCAGGTAGGCAGGGATTACAAAAGTAAAAGGTGTGAGTTTAGCTTATCTTCCTAAAACAGAGGGCTATTAGAGAGGAAAAGCGTCATTATTTGTTTAAAGTACTAAATTCCAGTTGAAAGGAGCAGGCAGGGAGAGCTTATCTTTCTAAAGATGTGGATTCCAGGGAGAAAAGGAGGAAGGGAGAAAGGGATGAAGGGTGCTTATCTTCCTAAAGATGTGGGTTTCTGCTGAATGGGGGTTAGGGCTGCAGCGCTTCCTTTATCATTTCCTCCTTTGATGCCCTTATAATTCCTTATGGGACATCATCTGATAACATGGGGATTTTTCTATAGTCCCCAAAGGCAGATATTTAACATGAGGCATTACTTGGTGTTTTAAGGCGTTTAGGCGGGAATTGATATATTGTGTTAGGTACCATAGAACGCATGGCCCAAAAGTTAAGAGGAAAAAAACTGAGGCTATTACTGGCATGAATGGCAAAATCCAGGTAAGATGCTACCGGAAGTAGTTCCCATTGGCAGATGCCTTGGTATACATGGTTTAATTGGTCTTTGGCTCATTCTTTTAGCATGTCTAACTTGTCCCTAACTACCCTGAGGAATTTGCATAGAAATAGCATTCTTCCCCCAGGGCCTGGCAGATTTCCTCTAAATCTGGAGTGAGCAAGCCTAATCCTCATGTGTTTTGTAAAACTACATCTGCCAATGAGTCTATCTGGTCTTGCAACCCATTGAGAATCCCCGATGTGATTTTTTTTTTTTTTTTTTTACTGCGAGGTCCCAGGGATCAAACCCAGGTCCCTCGATATGGGAGATGGATGCCCAACCATTTGAGCCACATCCATCTCCCCCGATGTATCTTTGAGGTCATTTGATATTCCCCATGCTAGGATTTGTATGCCCTCCTGATCAACTGCAGGTGAGGCCCTTGTTACTGTTGTGCTTCTGATTACTCTTAGTCCTAAGAGTATTGAAATTGCCTGTATTGCTCATTTGGCTTGGAAGAGCTCTCCAGGCAATTCTCTCCATACATTGAGAATTATGGTACTGGCCAAGCCAGGTAACAGATGCCCTGGCTATCCTGGGGTAGGCACCAGTAGGCACTGGTGTCACAGACCCAGATGGTGGAGTTTGCAGTGCATCAATCAGGCTCATTGAGTGGGTGGGTGGTGTAACAGTTAGCCTTTCCAAGAAGGAGGATGGTTGAAGGAGAGCTGGTATTATGTTTTTACAGTTAGCTAGTTTTCCTTGGTGTTCTATTATGCAGAGTGGGAGGGGCATGGTCCCCACCACAGAGCTGTCATGGGTCAGGAAGGTTGTGTTCCATAGCACAGGTATGAGGAAGATGGTTAGACTTGAGGAAGTACATAGCCAACAGGATGCAGCTATGTTGGGTCAGGATTTATTTAGGAGTTGGTGGAGATTTTGAACCTGGTTCAAAAGGACATTGTGGGGGGCTGTTTTAACTTTGGCTTTTAGCATCTTGGCAGGTTTACTGATATTTTTAACCAGGGTTTTCTCTGGAGGGTGGGTGATCAGGATCAGTTGGACTAGTATGAGTTTCCCCGGGTCCAGCCCCGCTGGGTCATATATTCCAATTCCTTGTTTTTGTCCTGTTTGGGGCTTTAAAAAAGTATTTTCTGATCTGGTGGTTATGCTTAATAAGGTGAATTTCATGGGGTCACAGGTTTCTATGCCACACCGTGCCAGGCTGGATATTTTCTGTAGGAGATATTGAGAAGTTGGTGGGACTCCCTTCCAGAGAGTGGTGGCACCTACCAGCAAGCTCCAAGAGTGGCAGAATCCTCCACTCTTGTGAGGGCCTCAGCAGAGGTATTTGTTATGACTGCCATAGATGTGGCCCCTACATCCACTCCTGGGGGCATGTATGAGGGCATGGGGGTATGGGGCAACTAGGAAGATGTAAGGAGAGGTATCTTGGGTTGCTTTGAAATGTTGAATATTAAAGAGGCTGAAATTGCACCTGCTGAGAATGGGACTGAAGCATTCAGCATGGATTATTTGCCCCAGCTCTGACTAACTTGCAGCTGCCATAGATTTTGGGGGTGGGTATTGGCTCCTAAGGAGAGGGCGAGGAAGAAGAGGATAAGCAAGTCAAGACACAGAAACATCCTATTATACACCAAAAAAAACAATTGTAATTAGAGCTCAATTCACTATAGTCCAGTCTGCAGGGGCCACAGTAGTGAGTGCAACTCCAAATAACAAGGCAAGTAGGCAGCATAAGCACAGGATCTACCAGGAGCAGGGATCCATTCAGCAGGTGTTTGACAAGTTCAGTGTTCAGGGATTCTGGGCATCTCACACTCTCAAGCAGTGGCTGGGCATGGGTTGGGCTGTCCAGCTGTCCTGCTCTTTATCAGGGTGTGCCTTCTTGACCCTGGAATGATGGATCCAAGGGACAATGCTTGCAACTTTAAGAGCAGTAGGAGTTAAAAGGATCACAGTATGTGGACCTGTCCAGGAAAGTTGAAGGGGTTATTTTTCCCAGTCTTTGACCCAGACTAGGTCCCCTGGCTGGTGGGGGTGCTCCAGGTGTCCCAGGTGATGAGGTTCTGGGACAAGACTGTTTTATTTAATTAGGCTAGTGTTTTCCCCAGCTGTTGGAGAATGGAATCTTGGCTAGCCTCCCCCAGAAGTTTGAGATTTCCTTTGAAGGCCTGGAAAATTGGGGGTGGCCACCCAAATAGAATTTCAAAGGGTGAATAGCCTGTGGGTCCTGGGGTGCACCTAACTCAGAGAAGGGTTAAGGGAAGTAAGTCTAACAATGGGAGACCAGTTTCTTGGCAGAAGTTGGCTAGAGTGGCTTTGAGGGCTTGATTCATGCATTCAACTTTCCCTGAACTCTGTGGCCTGTAAGCAGTATGGAGTTTCCACTTGATTCCTAACACTTTCCCCAGCTCTTGGACTACAGCAGCCATGAAGGCTGGGCCATTGTCACTTCCAATAGACAGTGGCAGCCCATGTCAGGGAATGATTTCTCTAAGTAAAGTCTTAGTCACTTCTCTTGTCTTTTCAGTGTGAGTGGGGAAAGTTTCAACCCAGGCTGAAAAGGTGCATATCATCACTAATAGATATTTTTACCCCTGACTTGGTTTCACATCTGTGAAGTCTACTGTGAGATCTTCAAAGGGGGCTGTCCCCATGTGCTGGACACCTGCTAGAGCACATGGGCCCTGCAGAGGGTTCTTTTTGGCACAGACTTGACACTGGCTGCTGATGGTGGCACAGAGAGAAGCTAGTTGGGCTATATAGTATTAACTCCAGAGCAAGACTTCTAGCACAGTTTTCCCTATGTGGGTGAGTTGGTGGTATCACTGGATGAGGGCATGAGTGGCTCCTTTTGGGACAAAAATCCAGTCACCTTGCAGCAGCCAAGTTCCTTTGGGTTTTCTGCTTCCCCCTTCTCTCATAGCCCATTCATGTTCTTCCCAGGTATAGGTTAATTCATTAGTCTCTTGTTCTAAGAGGGACATCTGTGGTGTCAATTCTGGGACTCATATTCTGTGGGTTTCTTCAGCCACTTGCTGAGCTGCTTTGTTGGCTATCCTGTTTCCTTGAGCAACTGTGTCCATTCCTTTCTGATGACCCTGGCAGTGGATGAAGGCAACTTTGTCTGGTTTCCAGATTGCTTCTAAGAGTTGGAAGATTTCTTCTTTGTTTTTGATTTCCTTTCCCCCTGTGGTTAGGAGAACTTTTTCTTTATAAATTGTCCTGTGAATATGAATGGTAGCAAATGCATACTTAGAGTCAGTGTAAATGTTTATCATTTACCAGGTGGCTAGCTACAGGGCTTGGACTAGTGCCCAGAGTTCTGCTTGTTGCATGGACAATCTCCATGGTAGAGATGCTGCTTCCATCACCCATTCGGTAGTGTGACTGCATATCCAGCAAGCTTTTCCCCATTTTTAATTAGGCTGCTCCCATCTGTAAATAGTGTTTGATCTGGGGAAGGGAGTGGTTTGTCTTGGAGGTTGGCACAACTGGAAAACTTCTATGATTACTTCAACACAATCATGCTCAGGAACTCCTTCCTCTTCCTGTAAAAAAGTAGCAGGATTTAGACTGCACACTGTTTCTATTGTCACTCTGGGGTTTTCACAGAGTAAACCTTGGTAATGTGTGAGCCGGGGATTCAATATCCACCGATGCCCATGTGAGTTCATTAGGTGAACTGCGTGTGGCACCATAACATGAATAGCTTGTCCAAGGGTAAATTTGACAGCTTCTTTGATGAAGGTTATGGCTGATGCCAGGGTTTTCAGGCAAGGCAGACACCCTGCAGCCACGGGGTCCTATTGCTTGGAGAGGTAAGTGATGGGCCTTTGCCAGGGGCTGACTGTTTGTGTGAGAACCCCCAATGCTACTTTGTTCTTTTCATGCACGAACAGGTAAAAGTTTTGAGTTACATTTGGGAGCCCCAAGGCAGGGGCTCAGCTGAGTTGTCTTTTGATATTTTGAAAGGTCCCCTGTTAAGCTTCTCCCCAGGCAGAGGCCCTTTTTCTGTACCTACCAGAACTTCATAAAGGGGTTTGGCCATGGCTGCAAACCAGGGAATCCAGATGTAGCAGAACCCTGCAGCCCCAAGAAACTCATGAAGCTTTCTTTTTGTGGTGGCAGTAGGGGTGGTGCAGATCACTTTCTTTCATTTGGGTCTGAGTGTCTGGTGCCCATGTGTGATGCTGAACCCCAGGTAGTTGACATGCTGTTTACAGATCTGGGCTTTCTCCAAGACAAGTTGTACCCAGTCTGTGTTAGGAGTTGTAGGAGAGTCTGGGTGCCTCTCCAACAGTTCTCTTCCATTTCAAAGGCAAGTAGGAAGTCATCTACATATTGCAAAGGAGCACACCTGCAGTCTTCACAGGGGTAGATGGCCAAATCTGCTGCCAAGGCTTCCCTGAAAAGGGTAAGGGAGTTTTTGAAGAGTTGTGTGAGCCAGATCCAGGTTAGCTGAGTTTTCTGTTGGGTTTTGGGATCTTCCCATTCAAAGGCAAACAGAGGCTGGCTCAGGAGGGCCAGCCACAGGCAGAAGAAGGCATCTTTAAGGTCCAGGCAAGTGAACTAGGTGGCTTCAGGTGGCAGATGTCCTAGCAAAGTGTATGGGTTGGGAACAACCTGATGTAAGGTGATAGTGTCATTATTAATGGCTTGTAAATCCTGCACTGGTCGATATCTGATCCCATCTGGCTTTTTTACTGGTAATAATGGGGTGTTCCAGGGTGACTGGCACTCAGTTAGAATTTCTTCTTTCCTCAGGTGATCTATGTGTTTGACTATGCCCAATTGAACTTCACAGGGAATCAGATACTGCATCTGTCGGACCAGGACTGCTACAGGCTTCAGGTCAATGATGATGAATGCATGGTTCTGTGCCATTCCCAGTGGGCTTTTACCCACCCAAACTTGGGGGAAAAGTTCCAGCAGTTTTTCCAGATTCTAACCTGAACTTTCTTCTGCATGAAGTATCCATTCTTCACCTTGGGGTATGGTGATGAGAGTTAGGCAGGTCCCGAGACTTAAGCTTGCTGACCCTTCAGGTTTGAAGGTAATCTGGGCTCCTAGTTTGGTTAAGAGGTCCCTACCAAGCAGGGGAACTGGTCATTCAGGCAGGTACAGGAATTCATGAGTCACTTCATGGCCACCAAGCTGGCAAGCTCTTGACTGGCAAAAAGGCCATCAACTGGTCCCTAACTGCTCCTATGATTTAGCAGTTTTTCCACTAAAGGGGGTGATGGGGGATGTGACCACAAAATATTCAGTGCCAGTGGCTCCCAACTTGTAGTTTGACCATGGGTCTTGGGGGCAAAGTTTCAGTGAGCCCAGTCACCTCTATTCAGGGTTGAGCCCTGCCAGTCTGATTAGATGGTCTTGGGGCTTAGGTTGGTATTTCCCTTTAGGGATGTTCTCCTTAGGTGTCTGAGTCTTTTGAGGGTACTCATTTTTCCAGTGTCCACTTTCTTTGCAGTAGGCACCTTGGTCTCTGGACAGAGGCACACTTCTGGTGCTTGTTCCCCCCTTTCAAGGTGGCCCTTCTCATCTGGTGGGGTCAGGATTTCCCAAGGCTGCTGCCAGTAGGGAGGCTTGATGTTTTATCTACTTTATTGTGGAGGTTCCATAATCTCCAGAAAAACCCTTTTTGAAATTCTTGAACATGCAGTTTAAGATTTGACTGTGATGAGCCCATACCTTGCATCAGTGGTGCAAGACATACAAGGGAAGAGGTCACCTCTTTCAAGGTCACTCAGAGGCCAATCTGCCCACATCTCTCATGAGAACTTTGGCTCATCTTGGCTAAGGCACCTCAGCAGAGTTCAGATTGGCCATTATTCCATATGACATAGCCATGGAAAACAGGTTAGGGCCCACTCTGGCTCCATAGCATAAGCTTTGGGTCACAGACTAGAATAACAGAGGCAAGCCTCTGTCATCCTCACTCACACACACAATCACTCAGAAGTTATACAGTCCCTCCCTCAGGAATTAACAGTAATAAGTCCACACCATGAGTCGGTTGTGCATGACAGACGAAGGAGTGGTTTACCTCTTTCAAGGTCATTCAGATGCCTGCCTGTTCAAGTCTCTTGCAAGGATTTTAGCTTGTCTTAGCTAAGGCACCTGGGCAGAGCTTGGGTTGACCATTATGCCATATGATGTAGCCATGGAAAACAAGTTAGGGCCCACATGGGCTCCATAGCATAAACTTTGGAGTCACAGACCGGAATAACAGAGGCAAGCCTCTGTCATCCTCAGTCAGACACACAATCACTCAGAGATTATGCAGTCTCTCCCACAGGGATTGCCTTATTCTGGAATCTTAGTCCTCAAGATGTCAGGAAGTGGTCAGTCTCCCCTTACATCCAGTGTGAGGACTTGGGACCTGAGGCATTGCCTTTCTGGAGTCTTCTGGCACTTTTCAGTCTACCTCCCTACTGCGTTAGGCCAGAGTGTGAGGACACAGCCCAAAGGGACCACTTCAGAAGGAGGTCCTGCCTAGAGGATGGATGGTGCTCACCTCATTCACTCGGAGATCGCAGTCAGCAATGCCTGTCAAGCCCCAAGATGGAGGCACAATGGGTCTGCTCAATTTGTTGTGGCAGATGGAATAAAATCCCAAGCAGCACTCTGAGAGGGCAGATGAACAATGTTTTATTATGTGTGGGCCCAGAGGAGAGTCAAGTCTCCAAAAATCTGAGCACCATGTCTTGATTTTTGTAAGTTTATATAGGAACTCTAAGTGAGCAAATTCCTAAGCAAGTGGGCAGGTAGGTTACAAAAGCAGAAGGAGCAAGGTTATCTTATCTTCCTAAAACAGAGGGCTATTAGGGAGGAAAAGTGTCATTATCTGTTTAGAGTTGTAAATTCCAGTTGAAAGGGGCAGGCTAGGAACGCTTATCTTCCAAATAATGTGGATTCCAGGATAAAAGGGGAGGAAGGGAGAAAGGGACTGAGGGGAGCTTATTTTCCTAAAGCTGTTGGTTTCTCCTGAGGGGGTGGTTAGGGCTCCAGCACTTTCTATATCATTTGTACTCTGAGTTCCTCAGCTTTTTGTTTGTGCCTCTGTAGTTTCCACTTTCATTGTAAGAATAAATTTGATTTTATATCCAATACTTTCTAAAAAATTACAATATGGCATAAGAGCAGTTATTTTATATATGGATACCTGCATCACAATCTCTCTGCACTGGAGAGCAACCCAAAGATATCCAGAAAATCAGAAATGGTTTCCTTGAAACAAAACCTGGAGCCTTCTAACTATTCAGTAATCAATCATGAAGTCATGTAAAAATATCTTCTATGAATTATTGATTAAAAATTGAGATTATTAAAAAATGGGGGAAATCATTTGGAAGCATTTGTTGTCTTCCCATTATTATTTTCCAAGGTACAGTATTTTAATATTATTTCATTAACTATTAAGAAGAAAATCTACTCCAAAAATTTATGTACAAAGGCATTCCACACAAACTCATATCATGGAAACCTTCTTTCTAAAGGGTTTACATTTGAAAACAGCTAACAACATTCATTTCCAAATAACGTTGAGTGCAGGTATGTGGAAAAATTCATTCTCTCTTAAGTAATGATTTATTTGTACATGATAAAAGATATTTAACCCTTCTTTTAAAATTTTTATTTTACCAAGTACTTTAAAAATGTTTTTCTTTATTTTAAATACACCAAAAATGTGTATGAGACAATATCATCCTAATCTGAGTTATATCTAGAGTCCATCATCCTTCCAATTCAAGTTTTCACCCCTAAACTTCCACATTCTTATTTTTGTAAATATATATTTTTTAACAGAATATGTAAACTAACAAAACATTTATGGCCTTGATCAGAATTCTCATACCACTCTCCTCCATCATCACAACACACTGTAGTGGAATATTCCTTACAGATCTTGATAAAATATCATGACATTGTTACAACCAGCCATGGTCCATAGTATATGTTTAAAACACATTTTTCATACCCTGCCATCAATAAGTCTGAATAGTTGTTTGCATATGGTGTGTCTCTTTTGAAGACTCTTGTGTTTTAATTTTGTTCCACATTGACCTGAGTTGCACTAGTGGATTTTTTGCTTTTTCTTCTAGTTTTGAACCAGCACCACAACACACTGCAAAGGAAAATTACAGCTTAGTTACTTTTATCTAGGATTCCATTCTTTTCTCTCACTTTCTTATCTATTTTCAGCAGTGCTTTCTCTCTAGATGCTGTCTTTTCCAAAGAGCCCATCTACCATGCCCCCAAGCTCCAAATAATTAGTCTATGGAATGTTTTGTGCATCACCCACCTAAGATCCCTGTGGGGTGGAGCAGAAAGAAGACAGACCAGGCCAGATGCTAGGACATTTCACATGGCCATTTTTCCTGGGTCATCAATGGTGAGGGTGGCCATAATTATAGTGTTCTAGCCTCTACCAATTGGAGCCATTTTGGAACACAGGGCAAAAAGTTCAATTACATGTTCCTTGAAAATGTTATCCATTGCACCAAGCTGGGATGTATCTGTTGTCTCTTTATTTTTATGATGTTGGTTCTTCATTGAGATAATACTGTCCCATTCTATTCTTATTTCTTCCTCCACCCTTGGCTTCCTTTGCTCTGAGGATAGCTGGTTGGAAATACTATAGTTTTCCTAGTGATCCTGTTATCTGCAATAATTTATGCCAGTGAGATGTGTGCAATTCCCAAAGAGGAAATATTTACTCAGAAAGAATTTGAAAGCCTCCTGGAAATTGCATAATAAAACAAAAATATATTTCATTCCTAGAGCTTATTATGTCCAAGAGTTCATGCTGGAATATAATAATTAGAATTTTGTCATAATTTGTTTCCATTATTTCAGACTAATTATTTTCCTTTATATATGTTTGTGCCATACTATCTCCTTCTTATCACTGAATATATTAAATCTAACCTAACCTTACACTCCCTATTAAAATTTACATTTGCTTTCAAACTAATATCCATTTCAGTTTATAATTTTACAATAAAGATCTTTACAACAGCTTAAAAAAGCCATTCATTATTCACTTTGTCCACATGATGTAGTATGTGAACAAATATCAATAAAACTGATAAACAAAAAAAAAATTGTTTAAAGAAAGCCAGAAAAACATCTATGCATGGCAGTGTCAATAAATGTATTCAGAGGGGAATAATTTCTTGTTTGTTCACCTGGTTTTTCTTTATTATAAATACAGAGATATTGAAAATGTTTAATAATGATTGAAGAGATGAATGCACACCTCTGTGAATATACTAAACACCAGGGAATGTACATTTTGGATAAAAAGAGTATTGGTTTAATATGTATCAATAAAACAGATTTGTTTAAAAATAGTGGGGATATCAGGAAATGTACACGAAAGGTGAGTCATGGATTACAGTTATTCATCATGTTTGAAAGTCACTCTGGCCAAATTTTTAAAAATGAATCACAATTCAAGTTCCTTCTGGAGATGTTTGTATGGGACCCCTGTAATCTCTTTGCCACACTGCAAAAGAGAATTAGAGCTTAGTTACTTTTTTCTAGGATTCCGTTCTCTGTTCTCTCTTTCTTGTCTATTTTTAGCAGTGCCTTCTCTCTAGATGTTGTCTTTTCCAAAAAGCCCATTCTCAATGTCCCCAAGCTCCAAGTAATTAGTCTGCAGAATTGTTTCAGCAACACCCACCTATGATCCCTGTGGTGGAGGACGGGAAAGAAGACAGGCCAGGCAAGTGTCTAGGAACTCACACATTGCCGTTTTTCCTGGCCAGCAATGGCAAGGGTGAGCATGATTCTATCCTGCCAGCCTCCACCGCTGGGAGTCATTTTGGAAACCAGAGCCAAAAGTTCAATGTCATGTTCCTGACAAGATTATCTATTTCACTATGCTGTGATGTATCTGGTGTCTTGTGATTTTGATAATGTTGGCTATTCATTGAGATGACAATACTTTCTCATTCTATTCTCATTTTTTCCTCTACTCTTGGCTTCCTTCGTTCTGAGGATCCCTGGTTGGAAATACTGTGGTTTTCCTAGTGATCTTGTTATCTGTGGTAATTTATGCCAATGAGATGTGTGCAAATCCCAAATCTGAAATATTTTTTACTCAGAAGGTGTGATCGCCTCAATGGAAATTGCATAACTAAAACAAAAAATTATCTCATACTTAGACATTATTGTGTCCGAGAGTTCAAGCTGGAATATAACAATAATTTTGTTATACTTTATTTCCATTATATTAGATTAATTATTTTCTTTTATAAATCTTTGTGCCATTTTATCTCTTTATCTATCTCTTCTATCTCACCAGGTGATTCCAATGTGAATTAAACTGAGAATCAGGCTGCATGCACTACTTATCCAACTTCAATTTGCATAAATATTAATTGGGGCATTGCTATTAATAATATGCATATTTTGATGCAGCAGGGCTGGGTTTTAACTAAGAATCCATATTTCTAAAAAGATATGGGGCCATGGACACAATTGTATTTCCAAGCTCCTCTTTTCTCTCAGGAAAATGAAATCTGACAAATATTTTTTAAAAAATGATCCCCTATATTTAGAATCCAAAATACCTCTACAGTATTTCATCATTTGTAAAACTTTATTAACATTGAACAAAATAAAAACATATTTACAATGACATTTAATATTCAAAGTCCAAGAGAACAATCTCCATACTAATTACCTATAGTGAGTTCTAGGGAACTAAATCTGTTTTCTTAGGATAGGGATGCTTAAACAAGATGTAGATCCCATGGATGGTTCTTTACAAAGTCTTGCAAAGTTCAGTCAACTGCTCACCAAATGAATGTGAATTTCTTATCTTCCAACTCACATTACACTTTTCTATGTAATAAATTATAAAACTGAGTTTGATGCATAACATTTTATACTGAAGATCAATTTACATAATTATAATTGTCAGTGTCTGTACATCCATCCCCAGGTTTATCAAAGGTTCCACCATGTGCACACACACAGCACCTGGGGAAGTGCTGATTCTCCAGGCACAGCTGCTGCCTGCATCCTTCCTCTCCTCATACCTTCAGTCACCTCCAAGTCATGTACACATTCCTTGCATGGAATGTTCCTTTTTTTAAGGAGGAACCAGGGAATGAACCTGGGACCTCATGCATTGGAGGCAGGCATTCAACTACCAAGCTATATGCTCCCCTATTCATATTTAAGAAATGGCCTTCTATTATACTTTTCATAAGGACTTAATTGAGGTCTTCTTTCAGGCATGACCCTAACCCTCAGTTGGGTAATTGGCAGGGCTTTATCCCATTTGAGGTGAGTTTCTAAACAAACCTTGGTGATGACTTCTTTTAAGGTGGGATTCATTTACTCAGTCTTCCCAGTGGATTAGGGTCTTCAGGGAGAATGCAAGTGACAATCTATAACAGTCCAGACACATCTTTATTCACTTTAGAAGCAAAGGCCACTCTATTGTCACTGTATAGAAATAGGAAGTTCAAACCTTGGAATGATTTCTTTAAGTAAGACTTTGACTACTTCTCAAGCTTTTTCCATTTGGCATGGGAAGGCTTTTACCCCATTAGAGAAAGTGTCTACAAACAGCAGGAAACACGTGAAGTTCTCAGCAGCTCTTGGCATTACAGTAAAATCAATTTGTCTGTTCTCTCCTCATCCTAGTCTTTGGTACTGTACTCCTTTGTTGAAGGCTCCAGGCTGAGTTTTTGGGTTAATTTAAGCACAAGTTACACACCAATCATTTACTGACTGAATCATCCTGCATAGATTGTGTCCTATGAGGAACTGACTTATCCACTGGAACAGTTTCATGTTAATAATAGGTGTACGGAAATAAGTGCTAATGGGTTTCACTAGGCTTTCAATTATGAATAATTTGTGGTAGTCTTCCCAAGGTTCTGCCATGGACTCTTTTCAACCAGCCATTGTCTGTAGTTTGAATATATCCCTATTTATTTATTTATTTATTTATTTATTTATTTATTTATTTATTCCCCAACTTACTGCTCATGCTTGCTGTCTGCTCTCTGTGTCTATTCACTGCATGTTTCCTCTGTGTCTACTTGTCTCCCTTTGCTGTGTGAACTTGTTGCTCCAGCTCTCCACAGGCAAAGGCCATCAGCTCTCCATGGGTATGGGCATGAGCCATCATCTCTCTGTGGACATGGGCCAGCTTGCCTTCCCTAGGATGCTCTGGGAACTGAATCCTTGGCCTCCCATATGCTATATGGGTGCCCAATCATATGAGCCACATCAGCTTCCCTATCCCCACTATTTCTCTGGTTCTCTTTTTTCCTGTATTGGGGTTTCCCAAGTGGTTTTAGGTTAGGGTCTCACAAACTCTGGGGTATTAGTTGGTGGTCCAATCTTTCAATATGGAAAGTTGGTTCTATTCTCCGTGCAGTTAACTTAGTGGCTTTATTAGCTAAAAAGTTCTGTTTGCTTCCCTACTATTGGAAGTTTGATGTCTTCTGCAATAAATGACTGCTAATTCCTTGGGGGAGCATCAAAACTTCAGACAGCTTTAGAATGAGATCAACACGTTTTATGTCCTTATTAGTAGCATTGAGTAGTCTCTTTTTCCAAAAGGCTCCATGGGTATTTAACACTGCAAAGGCATATCTGGAGTTTGTATAAGTGTTCACTCTTTGTCCTGCACTTAATTAGAGGACTCTTCCAAGGACTACTAGTCCAGCCCTCTGGGATGAATTCCCAGAGGGCTGGGATCCTGCTTCCAAATTTTCTTCCAGGGTGACTACCAAATACCTTGCTCATTGCTTCCTATGGCCCATAAAACTACTTCCATCAGTAAATAATTCATGAGCAGGGATTTTTAGGGTTACATGAGTTATTCCCAGTCTACTGGAATATATTTTCTTAAGGAGCTGCACACAGTCATGTTTGAGGAATATCCATCCTGGTTTATCCCAAATTCTTGGAGCAAGGTGGCAGGGTTAAGTTTTTCAATAGTCTTTAAGGTCACAATAGGATTTTCTAGAAGAGAGTCTTGATCAATCTCCTTTTTGTTTAAATACTGTAATTAAATCATGAGGAGTATAGATGTAAGCTGGAGAGTTTAATGTGAATTTTTCTGTCTCTAGAATAAGGTCACAAATAGCTCTTTCTGTGTGCAGAGAGGCAGACCAGCCTTGAGATGCAGCATCTAGCTGTTTTATAGGTATGCTATCAGTTGGATGCTCCTCCAAAGGGTTGAGTAAAAACTCCCAGGTTGATGCCTTGCCATCCATGTAAGAACAAGTGGAAGTGTTTTATGAAGTCTGTAAGTCCTAGAGCTGGGGCAATAACTAATTTTTTCTTAAGGTTCTAAAAGTAAGTGCACATTCTGGTGTCCAGACCAGGGCCTCTTTTTCACTTCCTTAAGAGCTTCATATAATGCTTTAGCTATTAGTCCAAAATTAGGTATCCACATCTTATAGTAACCAGCCATGTCTAGAAACCCTATGAGTTCCTTTTTGGTCTTAGACTTTGATACTATGTATAAGGCTTCCTTTCAACTGGGCAGTAGGGCCCATTGCCCCTCAAATAATTTAAAACCAAGGTACTTAACATGGGTTTGTGTAACTTGGGCTGTCTTTTCTGATGCATGTCCTTTTTCAGCTAATTTCTGTAATGTTATTACTGTGTTCTCCTCTGAGTCCTGTTGTGTTTTGTTATGTCATTTACATATTGAAGGAAGAGTCCTTCCCAGAGTTGCACCACCTGCAGATTTCTGGATAGGGCTTGTCCCAAAAATGTCAGAGAATTCTTAAACCCATGGCAGCTTCATTCCATTGTTGGGATCTTCCCATTTGAAAGCAAAGTGTCTCTGTGATTCCTTCTCTAGCAGGATGCAAAGGAAAGCATCTTTTAAGTCCAGGGCTGTGAATCAGGTGTATGCATGAGTAATATTAACAAGGAGTGTGTAAGGATTTTGCACACTATGTAGACATCCTCCACTATCTGATGAATAGCTTTCAAATCTTGTACAAACCTACAACCCTGAGTACCTGGTTGAAGCATGGTAAGATAAGGGCATTAAAGTCTGTTTGACAGGGTCTAATTATTCCACACTTGAGAAATTTCTTGATTAGGGTGGGATGCTGACTCTAACCTCCTGTCTGAGCAGATTCTGTTTTAAATCTGGTGGGGTCATATTTGGCCACTGTCTTATCTTGACTTCCTGTGCTTCAACTGCCCATTCTTGGGGTCCCCCATTAGGCCATACCTCAGCTGGAATCTGTTGTTTTATCTCTTTGGGTTCTTCAAACTTCTCAGTGTCACCAGCTGTATTAGTCAGCCAAAGGGGTGCTAATGTGAAATACCAAAAATGGGTTGGTCTTTATAAAGGGTATTTATTTGGGGTAGAAGTCCACAGATACCAGGCCATAAAGAAGAGAGTTTCTTCTCTCACCAAAGTCCATTGCCACGTGTTGGAGCAAGACAGCTGCTGGCATTTGCCAGGGTTCAGGCCTCTGGGGTTCCTCTCTTCCTAGGGCTGCATTTCTCTCTGGGCTTAGCTCCTGTTTCCTCCACAAGGTCAGCTGTAGATGATCAGGTGAACAGCTTGCTTCTCTTCTCCAGGGACCTTCTTTCCTACATCAAAATTGCTTCTCAAAAGACTGCTTCTCAAAACTGTTCTTGCCATGCCTTTTATATTTGATTCCCCACCCACCAAGGGGTGGGGCTCAACACCCTAATCATAACCTAATTATCCCCAGATTAACAGATCAGTTTATAAGCATGATCCAATCATATTTTTGGAATTCATAATTACATCAAATTGGGCTGTTTGGAAGGCACAGATCTGTATGGCTGGGACCTTTATGTTCACTTCATTAGGTGAGAATCAAAATGAAGTGTGCAATTTGGAGAGTGTTGGCCGAGAAGGAGAATTGGGCATTCAGGCATGTAGTGAAATCTAATGAGTCAGATGAATCTATCCAATCTGTCATTGCAGTAGTTCTGAAAATCTTTTAAACTTTTTAGTCCCCCAAATATCAATGATAGGGGTTGAGTCATTCATTTCTTTAATTAGCCTCTGGTTTAAAACTGAATAAGCATCCCAGTTTCCATCAAGAAGTCAACTAACTTCTTACCCACTTGAAATGAGACCCAAGTTTCAATGTGTGTGATCAGGATGGTTTCCTGACCAGTGGAAGTTGCTCCCAGGCCCATCACTCCAGGCTACTGCATTTATTCCCTGCTAACTATGAGAGTTGGCCTTCTAGGTGGCATATCCTGGCCCCTCCCTTCCCAGGGAGACTCAGGCATTCCTGCTTCTAGTGTCCCTCCTCCTTATAGTAAGTGCAATGTTGGGAACCTAATTGTGTTCCTGGGGGGGTCCTGGGGTTCTTACTCTTCACTGAGCTTCCCATGGAAGCCTTCCCTCATCTCAGGGTCTGTGGGCCTCTGATGTTCTTGCTGATAGCTGCTCCTATGAAGCAGGCTTTGTAGGCAGCATATTTCTTCTGCTGCTTCTTACGGGTGAACTCAGAGTTGTAAAAAACCTTAAAGCCAGTCTCTACTAATTGTGGCATAGGCATGTCCGATTCCCCTTCTAATTTGTGGAGTTTTCTTCTTATATCAGGAGCACATTAAATATAATTGACAGTGCGCAGGTTAGTGGGGTCCTCTGGGTCTAAATCAGTGTACTGCCTATAGGCCTTGTGCAATTACTCTAAATAGACAGACTGGTTTTCTTCAGGGTCTTGAACTGTTTGCTGATTTTATTAAGGCTCCTTTGTTTGGGCACTCCTTTTCTAAGACCTGGAATAATATAAGCTTAATGATTCAATTTGGTCGCATCTGACTGCTCATTTGAATTTCAATTTAGCTCAACTCAGGCAACAGCTTGGTTCCCTGGAACAGGTACCAAATCGTTTGGATTATTTTTGCTCAGAAAGGCAGCATGTTCATGGGCTTTTACATATATATTTGAAGTATATCACTCAAAAATGAATATACATAAACAACAAGTGTATAGAAAAAGTACATGCATAATATCATACAGAGTTTCCATACCTCACCCCACCACCAATACTTTGCATTGTTGTAAAACTTTTGTAACAAATTATAAAAAACTTCATCAAAGTATAACTACTAACTCTAGTCCATAGCTTACATTTGGTGTTTTTTCCCAACCCATCCTATTATATTTTTTGTTCATAAACCATACAATTTACCTAAAGTTTACAATTAATGGCATATGTTTTAATCACAGAATTGTGCATTCATCACTCCCACCAATATTAGAGCATTTTAATTACTACAAAAAAGAAAAAAAAACAAACAATAAAAACAAACCACTAACCTACCCATATGTTAGTGCTACTAATTACAAATCCTATGATGTGCTTTCACCATTTCTATTCATTTCCAAACATCTGCATAAAACTTTTTTTTACCAATTCTGCACAGACTAAACCCTAACTTTCCATTCTCTAACTACATTCTATTCTCTGGTGTCTTACATTCTAGCTATTAACTCCATTAGTTTACTCATTATATTTATTTCATAATAGCAAAAGCATACAATATTTATCCTTTTGTGTCTGGCTTGTTTCACTCAACATAATATCTTCCGGGTTCATCCACATTGTCATATGCTTCATGACTTCATTTCTTCTTTCAGCTGTATAATATTCCATCATGTGTCTATACCACAGTTTGTTTATCCATTTGTCACTTGATGGACATCTATGTTGTTTCCATATTTGGACAATTGTGGATAACATCATTATGAACATTGGTGAACATATGTTTCTTTGTGCCCCTGTTCTCGGTTCTTCTGGGTATATACATAGTAGTGGTATTGCTCTGTCACATGGCATATTTATATCCAAATTCCTTAAGAACCACCAGACCTCCACAGTGGCTGTACCATTCTATATTCCCAACACTAGTGTATAAGCATTCTTATCTCTCCACATTCTCTCCAACATTTGTAATTTTCTGTTTTGTTAATAGTGGTCATTCTAGTAGGTGTGAAATGATATCTCATTGTAGTTTTGATTTGCCTTTCCCTAATCACCAATTATGTTGAACATCTTTTCATGTGTTTTTCTCACCATTTGTATTAGAAAAAGGTCTCTTCAGGTCTTTTGCTCATTTTTAAAATCAGGTCATTTGTCTTTTTATTAATGAATTATAGGATCTCTTTATATATCAGGAATATTAGACCCTTGTTGGATTTGTAATTTCCAAGTACATTCTCCCATTGAGTAGGCTGCCTTTTTGTGCTCTTTACAAAGTCCTTTGAGATGCAGAAATATTTAATTTGGGGGAGGCTCCATTCATCTATTTTTTATTTTGTTGCTTGTGCTTTGGGTGTAAGGTGTAAGAGACTCTCACCTACTACAAGGTCTTGTGGATGTTTCCCTACATTACCTTCTAGGCATTTCATGGTCCTGGCTTTTATGTAGGTATTGTATCCATTTTGAGTTGATTTTTGTATAAGGAGTGAGATAAGAGTCTTCTTTTATTCTTTTGGTTTTGGATATCCAGTTCTCCCTGCACCATTTGTTGAAGAGACTGTTATGTCCCAGAAAAGTGGATTTGGTAGGCTTATCAAAAATCAGTTGACCATAGAGTTGTGTATTTATTTATGAACTCTCATTTCAAATTTATTGATCAATGTGTCTATCCTTATGCCAGTACCATGCTGTTTTGACCTGTAGCTTTATAATACATTTTAAGGTCAGGAAGTGAAAGTTAGGATGGTTTTGGCTATTTGTGACACCTTTCCTTTCCAAATAAATTTGGTCATTTCTTTTTCTATTTCTGTAAAGTAGGTTGTTGGAATTTTGATTGGTATTGCATTGAATCTAGAAATCAGTTTGGTTAGGATTGACATCTTCATGATGTTTACTCTTCCAATACATGAATATGGAATGTCCCTACATTTATTTAGGTCCTCTCTGATTTCTTTAAAAGTGTTTCATAGTTTTCTGAATATAGATCCTTTACATTCCTGGTTAAATTAATTCCTAGATATTTTCATTTTTCAGTGGCTACTGTACATGGAATTTTTTCTTGGTTTCTTCCTCACCTTGCTCATTAATAGTGTGTAGAAAGGCTAATGATTTTTGCATATTGATCTTGTATCCTGCTATTTTGCTGAATTCATTTATTAGCTATGATAGATTTGTTGTAGATATTTTGGAATTTTCAAAATATAAGGTCATGTCATTTGCAAATAGTGAGAGTTTTATTTCCACTTTTCTGCTTTGGATTTCTTGTAGAATTAATATAGGTTGTTTGTTCTTTTCTAGGAATTTGCCCATTTTATCCAGATTGCCTAATTTGTTGGTATATGAGTTGGTATACTCATAATATCCTCTTATGATCCTTTTATTTTTGTGGGGTTGGTCATAATGTCCCCCCTCTCATTTCTGATTTTATTTATTTGTATCTTCTCTCCTTTTTTCCTTTTTTTCTAGCTAAGGGTTTGTCAATTTTATTGATCTTCTCGAAGAACTGGTTTTTGGTTTTGTTGATTTTCTCTATTGCTTTTTTTTTCTCAATTTCTTTTATTTCTCTTCTAATTGTTATTTTTTTTTCTTTCTGCTTGCTTTGGGATTGGTTTCCTCTTATTTTTCTAGTTTTTCCAGATATTCAGCTAAGACTTTGATTTTAGCTTTCTTCTTTTTTAATATAGGCATTTAAAACTATAAATTTTCCTCTCAGCACTTCTTCTGCTGTATCCCATACATTTTGTTCGTTTTCATTCATTTTGAGATATCTACTAATTTCACTTGCAATTTATTCTTTGACCCACTGATTAGGAGTGTGCTGTTTAGCCCCTTTTTACTTGTGACTTTCCCCCTTTCCTATTATTGATTTCCAGCTCCATTTCATTATAATCAGGGAAGGTGCTTTGTATAATTTTAATCTTCTCAAATTTATTGAGAGCTGTTTTGTGACCCAACATGAGTTTAATCTGGAGAAATATCCCTGTTAAAACTCAAAGGTTTTACCAAATACCATAGCTACTTAAACAAAACATTTTTAATAGATTCATAATTCAATAAGAACATTACACCAGATTCTGGATTGAAAGGGTGTAGACCTCAATGAATATTTCAAAGCCAGATTTTCATCTCAACCTTAATTATTAGAGGACAAGTGGACAACACCATCCCAGAATCCTCAAGATTGGGGAATGAGCTATGAACTGAACTAGACTTTCTGGTATTCTAGTATAAACTTGTGATTCTGGCAATGGAAGAAACTATCATTCATGTGGAGGCAGTGGCCACTGGAGGTTGTGAAGGTAGGGATAGGGAAATACAGGTGAAATATGGGGGCATTTTGGGGACTTGGGAGTTTTTCTGAATGACATTGCAATGACAGATATGGGCCATTACATGTCTTGCTATAACCTGCAGAATTGTGGAGTAGAGAGTATAAATTACAATGTAAACTATGGTCCATGCTTAGTGGCAATGCTCTAAAATGTTTTTATCAGTTGTAATGAATGTGTCATGCTAATGAAAGATGTTGTTTTGGGAAAATGTGGGAGGTGTGGGAAGAAGGACATATGATAATCCCCTATATTTTTATGTAACATTATGCCTTTTTATATATGTATGTATGTATGTATTTCCCTTCTTTTCATGCATTTTCCTGGTCTGCCAGCAGATGGTGATCTGCTCTGAATCAGAGATCAGAACTCAGCTCTGAATCCAGATTCTAGGAGAGAGTGCATTCCCTGTAACTCCACGGGTGGAACAGAAATGTCCTCAGGGTGGGCCAAGCTTCACAAACAATTTTTTTCAGAAATTGTTCTCCTTCCTTGGTTGGCCACACCCTCACTTACTCTGAACAAGCCCAGTACAATAGGGAAGGTGTTTAAGAAGGCAAATTATCTTTCATTCTCAGTGGGCTCTCAGGGCAAACAATATCATGGCCACACCCAGCCTGGAAGTGTGAGATCTCTCCAATGCAGTAAACCAAGTTGACAGGCCAAAATCTGAATTTGCTGTAGGTTGCATCCCTCCCTCTCCCCTGTCTTGGGAAAAGGGCCCCTGCAAGCCCCTCAATCTGCAGCCACCTGCCAGGGGCCAGTTGACCCCTGCTTTTTGATCTGAGTGTGGGGGAATGGGCACCAGCAGTTAC
This sequence comes from Tolypeutes matacus, assembly GCA_026826555.1. Classification (NCBI taxonomy): domain Eukaryota; kingdom Metazoa; phylum Chordata; class Mammalia; order Cingulata; family Chlamyphoridae; genus Tolypeutes; species Tolypeutes matacus. The sequence goes on from JAKSZT010054380.1 coordinate 8,685,524, forward strand.
TGCTGCAGTTTTATTCATGAGATTTTTCCAGCTAGCCAGACTTCCTTTCCTTCACCCCTCTGTCTTCTGGGTATTGTCTAGCCTTCCCCAAGTCCTTAGCCCCAAACAGCCTTCCAGACAATCTCTACTTGTCCTTTAGCTATTTTCTGGGAGAGAAGTGACATCAATGCCTCTCTAATCCTCCATTTTCCAGGTCATTATATTGATCATTGTCTTTTCTAGCACTATTCTTTTTTCTTCCAAAATTATCAGCACATTTGATAAGGCCTTTATGCCCACCCAACTAGGAGTATGAATTGCAATAAGAATTGAATATATTTTCCATTTTCTTTGTATCTTCCTTGAAACTTGGGACTCAGTTCTTCCAATTTACAAGTCTGAAGTGGAGAATGAATGTGTACAAACAAGTTACCTCTTGGATGGCCTTGATTAGCAGTCCCAGCTGGCTCTCACCTTTGTTAGAATTGCCCATCTGTGGGAGGGCTCCTTGGCCAAATTGGGTACCACTCTGAATAAGAGGTGGGGAAATGATTTCTGGGTGATCTAAGGGCAGTTCAGGATCACACTCCCCCTCTTCTTATCCTCCTTCATAATGTGCCAGAGGAGCAGTGGGAACAAGGACACTTTATCTGAGGAGCTGGAATTAGGGAGTAGTTTCATCTCTTTCCTTTGTTAGCAGATTGTATTAGGCCTGCGACTTGCTAACATCATACCATGCCAAAAACATTGAACATATGGTATTTCATCCCATTTACTAAGTCTTTTATTATTATTTTTTTATTTACATCTTTATTTGTGTGGGTAAAAATCAAAATTTTCACAATAAAAAACAATATTCATAAAATGATATATAAATATACATGCATATATGTGCATTTGCTGACATAAATGTTATTGTATGTATATATATATATATATATATATTTTTTTTTTTTTTTAAAGATGCTTTGATGATATAAATGTCACACAAAAATTACAGGGATTCCCATGTTCCCCTCCTCCCACACCTCCCATAACATCCCAAATAAACATCTTTCATTAGTGTGGCACATCACCTGCAATAGCTATACACATACTGGGGCTTTGCCACTAAGCATGGACCATAGCTCACATTGTAGACCACACTCTCTCCCATACAGTTCTGCATGGTATATGCTGATGTAAAATGGCCTATATCTGTTGTTGTAATGTCACTCAGGATAATTCCCAAGTCCTGAGAATGCCCCTGTATTATAACTGCTTTACCCTTCCCTGCCCTGAAAGCATCTAGTGGCCACTGGTCCCACTTCACTGTTATAATTTTTCCATTGCTTGAATCACAATATGTCTACAACAGAATACCATTAAGTCCACTCTAGCCAATAGCTCTTCCCCCAGTCCTGAGGAGTCTGGAATGGTGATGTACAGTCCACCTCCAAGTGAGAGTGGGCTTATATGCCATGGATACAGTGGATGGGATTATCCTGCCTTCAGCTGCAGGCTCTCTCCATTCCTTGGGATGGCCATTGTCCATCATCGTCTCCTCACCAGGTGACTTGGGTGAGTCCGTTGAGCTGTAGAGTAGGAGTTGCAACTCCACCAAGAGTCCAGGCACAGCTGGCATATGGGCAGGCCAGAGGCTCCAGTCTTTGGAAGTACACCTACAAACTCCAGCATCACATATAGATTTGAATAGAAGGGACTGATGGACCATGTGCAGGCAGGACTTATTTGAGTCCAACTCTGTCACTCTCAGGAGCACAGATTCCAAAGGAGAGCCCACTGATAAGGCATCAATCTCTGGAGCTATTCCCCCTTACATAGGACCTAGTGTCTCCAGAGCCCTCAGGAGCCCCTCTGTGTGGGATGATTACACTTTGGTGATCTATGAGATCCTACTGAGGTGTGCATAAGCATTACCTCTAGGATGACCTCCTGACTCTCTTTGAAGTCTCTTAGCCACATGAACTCATTTGTCTTTACCTTCTGCCCCTTTTATTCAAGGTCTTTTTTCAGTCAATCCATTTAAAAAATGTACAGGTGACCTGAAAAGACACTTCCCCAAGGAAGAAATACAAATGGCTA
>JAKSZT010054380.1:8711724-8742009 GCA_026826555.1 Tolypeutes matacus
GGTATATGGGAATCCCCTATATTTTGATGTAATATTTATGAAATCTAAAGCTCTTTATAAAATATTTTAAAAATTATAAAAAGAGCCTCACCCTAGAATATTATATTGAAATTTCAGATTGCCAAGATTAAAAATAAAAACAGGATTGTTAAAAAGGTTGTTTGTAAATCTTTGGAAGTGAATAGAAATGTTTAAAGCATTAAACAAAATGCAAAAGTCTGGACAAAATAGTAGCAAACTGAATCTTGTAACAACAACAACAACAAAAACATTATACCTCAAAAAAACCCACAAATAAACACAAATACAAACAAGAAAACATCACACACACACAAAGGAAATATAGGAACAAAATACATAAAAAAATAAAATAAAATAAAAAGAATTTAAATTTTCTATGAAAGAAAAATAAACCTGTGAGGGATTAAACAATAGAAAAATATCTGAACCATCAGCAAAAACACTGAAAAATACAAAGCAGTATTACAATACCTTCAAGTGGCTGAAGGAATAGTATTTTCAACTCTGAATTCTGTTCCTGTCAAATTGCAATCAATTATTAGGCCAGGTAAGAATACTGAATTTTATCTCCCAGGCTCCTTACCTTGCAAAGTTCACAGAAGACAATTCTCTAACAAGGCAAGGGAATCCTGAGAGAGAAGATCCAATTCAGGAAGCAGTGGAGCAAACCCAGCCAAGCAATTTAGGTACTCTCAGTAAGGAGACTCCACCCCAGGCCTAGGGAAGCCTCATTCCAGGTGGAAACAGGAAGTAGGACAGTGCCCAGTAGGGAGGACTTCAGATGGAAAGCTCAAAATGCTGGAAGAAATTAAGGATGTGATAAAAGTAGATAGTGTAAGAGAAAAGAAAGACAATGAGAAACTCCAGGAAAACAAAAGAGTGAAGTGAAAAAAATAAATACATACATAAAACTTTACAATAATAGGAAATTTAGATGATAGGAAGAATTGATAGAGCCAATATCTTCCTGACAAGGTGGGAAGCTACAAGACTTTGCTGTATTTTAAGGAATCCAGCACTACAATGATAAAGAGGAAAGAAACTACAGTAATTATATGTCTACAATGTGGTGAGGGTATAGGAGAGGTGGGGAGTACAAGAAGCTCACACTTTCTGTGCAACAGGTGGAAACAGGTGAGGTCATGGGGCATTGGAGGGGGAAGAAGAGGGGAAGCAGCTCTTTCCTTTCAGTTTAATTCCTTTTACACTGTCTTAATCCTTAGCCATGTGCATATTTCATTGTAAAAAATATATTGAATTTAATTGGAAATAACTTTGGGAAAAGCCTCTGTTCCAGTGACACAAGTTCTGGGTCTAATTGGACAATACTGGATGAAAGTGAACATCCTGACCCTTCCAACCTTCTGCACCCTCAAACATGAAGTGAGGGGGCCATGACATCTGGTGCAGAAATAATTTTCCTGTCTAGAGCAGACCCATCTCTGGGGCTGGGATCATCCAGGGCAGTGAGGGGCAGAGCTGCAGTAGGGTACAGATGGCACATCATGAAGTCTAGCCCCTGAACCTGAGCCAGCTGCCCACTCTTGAAATAAACTTCCATGGATGACATCAGTATGAGGGCCATCAGCCATGATCCTGAGGTGGCCAGTGTGGGGTCCACCAGGTTGCTGCTGGCAGTCAGACAGCAGAGGCCAGGCCCAGGGCAGATTGGGTGTCAGGAGGTAGCATGGAGGCCCAACCTCTACACCAACATCTCAGTGCCCTACAAAGACCTGTGGGACAAGCAAACACCAACACTCAGTGGGCAGAGGCTCCTGCAGGCTGCCCCATCACTAGCCCCATTTCACACTTGGGAAAACAGAGGCACAGAGAGGTCAGGTGAACCTGTCCAAGGTCATACAGCAAGGTGGGACCTAGCCTAGATGTGAACCAGCTGGAAAGCCATGAGAGTTTCTGACATCAGAATATTTAAAGGAAAAGGAGGAACAGATGCACAAAAGGTCATGGGCAGGCCAGGATGGGCCATGGCCCTGGCTAGGGCTCCAGCCCTGCCTGTCAGCCCCTTTTGCCACCAGCACCCTTATTATAGTTCCAGCAGCTTTAAATTCATCAAAGGAGGAGCAGTTGGGGCACAAACAGTGCTGGGAAATAGCACATGGGGTAGAGGAGGAACTAAGAAAAGGTTGCATTAACTAACCCAATGCCATTTCAAAACACAAAATACTAGAACTATATGACAGTGACACCTGCACAGTATACATCTTTCTAAATCTGCCCTGCTGTTGTCAGAAGGAAGTTGCCCCCACCTGCAGCCATGGGGGCTCCTTCCATCCCAGGGTACAGCTTTCTCTGCTCAGCCTCCAAAGGACCACCGTCTCTCAGCCCTGCAGTCCCATCCTCAGGGCAGAGAAGGGGCTGAACATTTGAAGTGGTCCTGCTGGCCATGGAGACAACAGTACCTGGGAGCCAATCACTTTGAGAGGATCTCATTTCCAGTAAATTCTGGGGCCAGGGCCAGCAGTTCCCACAGTCTCTGGGTGGCCTCCAGGGACTGCAGAGGGTCACTTCCCTGACTTCCTGGTGAAAGCAAGGCAGAGTCAGAGAGAGGAGATGCTAGGAGCCCTAATGCCCTGCCTCCTTCCCCTAGCATAGTTAGCTCTTCTGAGCACATAAGAGCATCCACTGGTGGGAAGAGGGCATCACCACTGCTTCAATCCACTGTCCTTCATTGCTTGGTCTGTCTTCAGTCTTAATAAACAAACCAGAATTATGACTCCTGAACACCCCCAAACCATGACACTGGGTTCAACAGCCCTTCCACCTGACCACAACACTTGGCCCTGGCTATATATGAAGCTCTAAACACAGTGGCTGTCACAGCCCCACCTGGTCAATACTCAGTCACACAGAAGTCTCTGAGCCCAGTGTGAGGGCAGCCTTGGATGCATCATTCTCACTATCTGATGACAAACTGACCCAACAACACCTGATGGTGAACTTGAGCCACCAGGAAAATCCCTGAACCTGCAAATGGCACACTACCCCTGCCTAACCAGAAGAATACAGGGTAACTGTGAAGCTTGCCAGATGCCAGCAGCCCACCCCAAACCTTGAGGAGCCTGGGTGCTTATGCCACTCACCAGACAGCACAGGCCTGTCCACAAACTGGGAATGAGCTTGGGGATTGCCTGATGGCCTTGGCAGGCCTTGCTCTGACTTCAGGGGGATGGAGATTTTGTGCCACTGGTAGTTGGCAAAACCAGTTACATACCTGCTTGAATGTCAAGCTCATCCCCAATGCTAGGTGCTCCTGCCCAGGACAACAAGACACCCAGTCAGTTCAAGTCCACCATAGTCTCTCCAAGGACAGATGTGGCAAAATGTGGGGGAGCTGGAGGTCTGCTCACCCCCACATTTGCAGGTTTGCCACCAAGCCTTTCTGTGGACAAAATGAGAGACACGCCTGTGAGGAGTCCATGAGAACAGCACCTGCCGCCCAGCAGCCACACCCCAGATGGTACCCAAAGCCCACTTGAAAAGCCCTGGCATCATGAGGCTGGCAGAGTGACAGCCCTGTGGACAGCACAAAATCATCCACAGTGGGGCATACCTCTATCTGTGGGTCTCCCCACTGTGGCCAAGCCACCAGGGCCTGTGCACCAGACCTGGTGACTTTTCTTTACAGTGGAAGAACCAGAGCTCAGAGAATAACCAGGATGGCTTGGGGCTTCCTCCAGTGAGGGCTGCCTTCCCCTCTAGCTCTCTCCTGCCACCTGCATGGTGGCCCTGAAGAGTGTGACCCCCTCCTGCTGAGCTCACACATCTCCCTGGACTTCTCTCTCTGGTGATCCCTTGCTTGCTCCCCTTCCCCCCACATGGTAAGTGCTCAGTGACTGCACACAGGAAATGCTTAAGGTGCATGGATTGAAGCCAGCTGACTGGCAATGTTTTGGCTCCATGTGGCAAAACAAAACCTCTGTGTGTGCAGACTCTCCAATTAGGGAAGGAATGCCCATCAGACAGATCTGAGCCCCTGTCTTGGAGCCACCAGGTCACAGTAGATGAGGAATTCTCAGGAGATCTAAAGCAGCCCCTGTAGGGGACACCCCTAGAAGGAGACACCTGGGGAGAACAGCCTGGCGGTAACTTCCTGTCAATAAAGAGTTCCCCAGGGAAGGCCAGCTTAATGGAGAAGCACTCTAGGGGAGGGGTGTCCTGGGAGAGCATCCTGTGAGGGAGTAGTCTTGGAGAGGAACATTCTAGGTGAAAGAAGCTTGTGGGGAAGCACCCTGGGGAGAAGTCTAGAGGGGAGCAGTCTAGGGGGAAGCTGTCTAGGGGGGAGCTGTCTATGGGGACATCCTGGGGAGGAGCAGCCCAGGGAGGGCACAGCCTGGAGGAAGCAGTCCCACCCTCAAATCACCATTTGGGCCTTGTTGGGGCTGGTGCCCACAGCCAAGGTGAAATCTTGCAGCTTCTGGTGAACCTCTCTGGGGAAGCTCTGGCTCTTTAGACCCTCTGAGAAGAAGGAGGAGGGTGGTGGGTGCCTGGAAAAGGAGAGTGAGGGGGAAAGGTTATGAGAACAGGGACCCCCAAGTCTGCTACCCCTCTCCCCTCTTAACTCTCTGTCCTCAGTCTGGGGAGGTGTGACCAGCTGCCTCCCATAGACTCAGAAGTGCACAGGCAGAGGTGATGGCCACCTGCAGAACCCAGGTGAGGGCCAAAGGTCTAGAGCTACAACAGGGATCCTGGCCCCCATGGGGTCCACTCCTGAGCCCAGCTTCTTCCCAAGACCCTGCCCACCCCCATGCACAAGCTTGGAACTCAGCTTCTTTCTGTGGAAGAGCTATTGTGTGTGTGGGCAAAGGATCAGCTGTCAGTTATTCAGCCACTGGTCTCCTGGGAGTCCCTGAGGGTGAAGCCAGAAAGGGCAGGACCCTGAGTGGGTGGGACCCAGATTGGAGGAAGCTGGAGTGGGCAGGACCCAGAGTGGGTGGATCCCAGTCTAGGCAGACTCTGAGCGGGTGGGACCCTGAGTGGCTGGGACCCTTGGGGCAGCACTAGGAGTGAGCAGGAAGAGGAATGGGGGGACCCAGAGTTGAGGACATAGAGTGGGGGACCCAGAATGGGGGTAACTGGAGTGGGGGACATGGGGTGGGTGGACCCCAAGTGGGTGACACTAGGAGTGAGCAGGAAGCAGAGTGGGAAGACCAGGAGTGGGGGACCCTGGAAGGGAGAACCAGAGTGGGGATATCTGGAGTGGGAAACATGGAGTGGGCAGACTACTCACCCAGTCAATGGCTCCTGGAATTCTCCCACACTGGACAGAACTGTGCCCTGGGGCTGAACCCCCTGTCCCTCTCCAGAACCAGTCCCTTGAGGTGATGGCCTCCACCAGCCCCTTCCCTCACCTGCTGCCTGCTGGGAGCAGCCCTTGCACACCTGCCTCTCTTCTCTTTGCCTCTCAGACCCTGCTCTGGCTGCAGGGGAACTGGAGCTGGGGGCCACAGCACCACTCCACCCCAGAGCATTCTCCCACCCTGGCCACCTCAACTTTTCCCCCTTGTCACCTCCCTGCTGCCACCTGGGTCCCTGGGATTCTGGCTGGGGTCTCTTCCTGTGGTCAATCCTGCCATGTAAATGACCCTCAGATGACCTATGCAGGGTCCCTAGCTTCATCCTGCACCCTCCTCATTGCACAAATGGGCAGGTCTGGGAAGCAGTCTTCAGGGCCAGTGACTGCAGCCCCCACCCAATGCCAGCCCCACTCCCTGGGCACCCCCTCTTGGTGGTCCCCATGCCTGCAAGCACTGGAGGCCCTGGGACATCAGTGCTGTCACCATACTCGCTGACTTTCCTCATGCCCTACTCCACACAGACCCTGGGCTGGGGAAGTCCATCCCCTGACACATCTGAACCCTCTGCTCTGCTCCCTGGTCACAACCCTGAGCTGGCCACACTCACCCACACTGCTCAATACCATTTAGGGAAGGCACAATGGCCAATAAATATCTATCAAATACCTTTTCAGTGGATGTCCAGCATCTAGGATACCTGCCCATCTGCCTCAATGTTGCCTTCACCTTTCTGCTCTCCCTTCAGCCCCCCATGTCCCCATTGCTCATGGCCACTGAGGACCTTGGTGCTAATTTCACAGTGATGGAAAGTAACCAAGTGAGAAGTGCCTCCCTGTCCCTCACCCACCCTGCTCCCTGGCTAACCACCAGACCCCAGGTGGCTTCCACACCTAACCCTGCCTTGCCCAGGACTCCCCAAACACCCACCTCCTTTCAGCACTGTCAGTCTTTCTTCTCCAAGGCACTCCCTTAGCTGGGATGTCAGTAGATCTCCCACCTCACACATTGGCTTTTCCAGCTTATCCCACCCCTCCAGCTGTCCTGTGATGCTGCTCCCCACTCCCACAGCACCTCTCAGAATGATCTAGACTCCTACTGCTGACTTCATGTCATACACTTGCCATGGCACACTCCAATCTGCCTGCCACATCACAGCATCTTGGTCCGGCTCACCAGCCACCTCCATCCAACAACACCCCTGGACAGAACCACATCTGCTTGGCTTCCAGAACACCCTGTCATTCTGATGTCCCTCTTATCTCACCCACCATGCCCTCTTAGCCCCCTCTTCTAACACCTCTTTATCCTGCTCTGTCTAGAAAGTTCATGGATGAGTCCCTGAAGGTCAGAAAAGCAGGGCCTCAGCCCTCAGCCCTCTCTCCCCCCTCTCACTGCACCAGGGTTGAGCACAACCCAACACAACACCTGCTAATAGTTGTCAGCCATAGAAGTAGGATGACAGTTCCCACTGCTATTCCCTCTACTTCTGTGTGTACTGGAAATTCCCATAAGAAAAAAGTGATGTACAAATAGCTGTCTGCTGAAGCCTTGATATCCAAGTACCTTTGAACAACCCCATGGAGGTCTCCACATCAAACACCCAAATGGAACTCCATTCCTCCCTCTCAAAGTCTCCACAAGTGCCCAGGGTTCTAGATAACTTGGTGAGGAGCACTTTGCCAGGAGCCTCCTGCCATTCCTTCAGGACAGGAGGGCAAATAGGTCCTGTATGTCAAACCTGGCCCACAACCTGTTTTCCTGTGGCCCAAGAGCACAAAATAGCTCTTACTCTTTTTAAGGGTTCTAAACCACCACACACACAGACACTATGTGGCCCTCATTGTCTACCCACTACCTGGAAAATTGCTGACTCCCATCCAGGATGCCAAGACCCTCCCTAACCCTGGCTGTGGGAAAGAAGCTTTTGGATTTGGCAGAATTTGGTTCAGAGTACAAAGACAGAGTGTCTGGAATGCCAGAGACTTGCTCAAGTGGAAAACCTTGTGAGCACTGTCTGGACTCTTGCTGATGCCAAAAGCTCAAGGATAAGATATAGATAGATTAGAGAAACAGACCTTGCAAACAAAGTATTCCCACTTAAATTCCAAGAATAGCTAATCAGTGACTGCTTTTCTGCCCATAACAGGAACTTTACTCTGCTAATAAAAGTGTGGGGTTGTCTGTGCTTTGGGGCTAGACAGTGAACTTCTGCCAGCCCCCTGACCCCAGCTTTCTCTTAAACTCTTTGTCTTGTCTTTCTTATATCATGGTACCCTTTGCTGAAACACCCAATTTACAGCAACACCTGGCCTTGTCCTGGCAGCCCCCACCACCATGCCAGCCCAAGGTGACACCATCCCTGACTGATGCCCCTCAGACCCAACCTCACTGCTCCATGGGCCCTGTGTTTGCAGCCAGACCTTGATAGACAGAGCAGGTGACAAGTGTCACTCAATGAGGGCACATGGTGGGTGCTGGAGAAATGCTGACTAAGGGGACACTTGTTGATATGTTCTGACTGCTCCCACTACATTGGGTTCTCCTGACCCACTTCTGATTTCAGCTCCTGGGCCATGGGGGAGGGCCTTGTGGTAAGCACAAACCTACATCCAAAGCCTACTTCTTCCTGGTGGCACCCTAGGGGTAAATGCTAACTCATGCCCAGAGCCTACCTCTACATGGGGAAACACAGTGGGGTGAGCACATACTCATGTGCACACCTATTCCTGAGGGAGCCCTGTGGAGTTAGCACAAACCTAAGCCCAGCACACCCTTCCTAAGCAAGCTGCATGAGGTAAGACCAAACTACACCCAGCACCTACCTCTTCTTGGAGGAGCCTACCTCTTCCTACAGTGGAACCTCTGCAAAGGTATTATTGTGGCCACACCCAGCCTCTTCCTGTCCAGCTCATGGTGGATGTCATTCCAGAGCTGCACCAGCTCCTGCCTACCTCTCAGCTGAGGCCAGAAGCCCTGCTGAGGAGGGCATGCTGAGCCCTGGTTGCCTTCATCTTCCTGGAGTGCATGACAACTGGAACCCATGCTCCTGACCTCCATGAAAGAACCATGCCTGGGTGAGGGAGCAGGGCTTTTGGAGTGAATCCTACTTCTGCTGTCTACAAAAGTACCTGAGTGGCCAAGTGATCAAGGCAGAAAAGGGCCAGGGCACCATCCTTGCCACACACCAAAAGTGTGACCCTATGGGAGCTGGGTCATGACATGGGGCCATAGAACATGTTCACATGATCCACAAGATGGCCACACTCCTTGGACCCCTCAAATATCCCATGAGTTGAGAATGGCTCTGAGACTGCTGGGGGCAACAGGAGGCAAGGAGAAGGCAAAGAATGGGCCTCTGACACCATGTCCTGGGACAGGAGGAGCATGGCCCCTGGAGGCTTGGCCCACATCTGCTGTGAAGGACTTTCACCTCTCCTGCAAGGCTGGCCTCAGGCTCTGCACTCTGGGCTGAGCAGGAGGAGTAACCCTGTATTAGTCAGCCAAAGGAGTTCTGATGTAAAATACCAGAAATACTTGGCTTTTGTAAAGTGTATTTGTTTGGGGTAGAAGCCCAAATTTACCAGGCCGTAAAGCATAAGTAACTTCCCTCATGAAAGTGTTGCCATGTGTTGGAGCAAGATGGCTGCCAGCATCTGCAAGGTTTCAGGCTTCCTGGGTTCCTCTCTTCCCAGGGCTCATTTCTTTCCAGACTCATAACCTCTGCTGCTCCACAAGGCTTGCTGTAGAGTATCAGTAAATGGCTTGTCTCTCTTCCTGGGGACTCTGTTGTGTCCAATTGAGCCTCCTCTCCTTCCTTATATATCTGCTTCTCTGTGTGTTTGCTTCCCAGGCTCCAGGATGAAAACTCCAAACTCTCTTCTCTGTGGTGCAGTTTCTCTGTGAGTCCCTGCCCCCTTGGTGGGTAGAGTCTCAACATCCTACTGACATGGTCCAATCAAAGCCCCAATCATTATTTAATCAAGTAAAAGTGAAACCTCTGAATCCAATATAATCTAATATGCCCAGAGAAGCAAACCAGTTTACAAACATAATCCAATATCTATTTTTGGAATTCATAAACAATGTTAAACTGCTACAGACCACATCTGTGACATGACACATAATCAATCACCCTGGAATGTCCTGCTTCCACATATGGGACTTTCCAGTTAACAAAGGATGCATAGCCTTGGCCCAGGTGTGGTGCCCACCATTTACTTAACTCCATTGGCCACCACAGTAAGCCTTCTCATGGTCTGTTCTGACATTTCTCACTACAATCACTCACTGAACCAGTGTTCTTGGGACTGTTTTGGTGAAGATGCCAGAATTTCTTCTGGAGAAATTGGGAATTGTTCAGAGTTCTCTCCAGGACACTAGATAGACCCTGGTCTCACTGGATGGTGATCCTCATGGCTTTGGGAACTCCACACTGTGTGTCATGCCAAGGTCTCTGGGATAGTATTTCACCATGACATTGCCTTTCTGGAGACTTCAGAGACCCTTCACAGAACCTCCCCACCTGCCCCAACTAAGCTGCACAGACCAGAATCATTCCAGCTCTTGGCAAGGTTGCCTCAACATTGGGGAACCTCTTCAGAGAGGCTGCCCCAGACCACTTGTATAAGCTGATGACACAGCTTTTTGCCTTACTGCACTTCTGTCCCAGGCCCATCTCCAAGAGCAGGCAGGTGGCCTGGGGCTGCTCTTGCTGAGCCAGCATGAACATGCACACCAGAGCCATATCCTCCCTGTCCAGCAGGTGCAGTCAGAGCAGACTCTCAAGCAGGGCTTCCAGCAAGGATCCACCTGGGAAAAGTCATCCTACAGGGCCTAGCACAGCCTTCCTGCAAGGGTCACCAGCTCTGCAGCTGGTGGACAAGTCCCTGCTCTCCTAAAGCAGCACCTGGAAGCTCTGCATGGGCTCTCAGGCTGGTGGTCCACTATGCCAACACTGCGAACAGTCTGCAGCACTAGCCTGGGTCATTACACAATGCACATGGCACCACTTTCACCCTCCTCATCCTCAGACCACCTCCATGCAGCCTACTCAAGTAAAGGCAGGGTTGGGGGCCAGATGCCCTTGAGAATTTCCTCCCAAACCCCCAAAGAACACAGTCCTTAAGGAGCTCTGGTTGAGGGCCATGCTTGTGCCCAGGGCCACCATGCACAACTCATCTGTCTCTGAACCTCTGCTCTGACCCCTGGGCCACAACTGGCTCAGGCAGCAGAGGGGCCCATCCCCAGCCTGGCCCAATAATGAAAAGAGTGCACAAGGAAAGGAAAGCCCCTGCTAGGCATGGCCGCTTGTTGATCCTGGCAGGGTCATGTCCTGCCTGTGTGCTTTGGCTCACTTCCCTTCATGGGAGTTGTGAGGTGGTCCCTAGAGCTGCCCCACTTGGCAGGTGTGGGCATCCAGCTCAGAGATTTGAAGCAAATTCTTAGTATCACTAGGCAGTTAACCCCAGTAGGCTGACTTCTGTGTCCAAGCACTGACCCATCTACAACTAGAAGGCCACTCTGCCCCAATGAGGCATGGATACACCCCCATTTGGAACCTCCAGAGCTAGGCATTGGCTGGTGGGACTCCTGGGCTTTCTGCATTTTTCCTGTTTGTACAAATCTCACTGTGTACACTGTAGCAGTTTGGCATTATTTATGAATTTCAAAAATAAGTATTGGAGTATGCTTGTAAACTGGTCTAGTCCTCTGGGTGTGATTAAATTATGATTAGGGTTTTGATTGGGCAAAGTCAATAGGACATTGAGACCCCATATCTTGTTGGGCAGGGAATCAGAGATAAAACTACATGGCAGAGCAGAGGAGTTGGAGTTTTGAGTTTGAGTTCTGATGCTGAGTTTTAATACTGGAGCCCAGGGAAGTAAGCCCACAGAGGAGCTTGGTCATGAGGAAGGAGTGAATGCTCCAGGAAAAGAGACAAGGCATTTGCCTGAGAGTCTACAATTGAGCCTGAAGAGAAACAGCCTCTGGAAGAGAGACAAAGCCTGGAGAGCCTGAACATGGAGCCTTATGAGGAAGCAGAAGTCTGAACATCAATGGCCATCTTGTTCCAACATGTGACAATAGACTGGTGAGGGAAGTAACTTATGCTTTATGGCCTGATAACTGTAAGCTTTTACCCCAAATAAATACCCTTTATAAATCCTGACCAATTTCTGGTATTTTACATCAGCATCCCTTTGGCTGACTAATACATTCACACACACTCACATTTTCACATCAGAAATAGAAAAAGGAACCAACTGTCTCTGCCTGAACCTGCCTGATACCCATGGAATTACTCATATACCCAGTTCTGACACATGTTCTGTCAGAGGACTGGAGTATGCTGAATCATATCTCCCAATGGACACTTAGGTGTCTCCTAGTGCCTGCCTTTCCAAACAGAATGGCTTTGTTTGCATCTGAGCTTTCTTTTCTATGAGATTGGCTTCTGGTAGTGAATCTAAATTGGTGTGGGATATAGAAATTAAAATTATTCACTGATATGCCAAACTACATTCCAAAAGTGAATCAAGAACCTATATGTCCCTAGAGGGCAGATGGCTGGATCTTTCAGTCCTGCCACCCAGTTGTCTGCTCTGTCTCATTCTCTCCATCCTGGTTGAGCATGTGCAGGTGTCCATGGAACTCCCATGCTTGTTCTTGCCAGGCCAGCTGCTGGTCCCCCTTTCCTCTGCACAGTGCCCCACTTGCTGAAGTCTCCAGACACCACCTGCCAGCTTTTAGTGGCTCACTTGTCCCCAGACTTGGGACCTTCACATCCAGGGGTGACCATGCTCTTCTGTGCAACTCAGTGACTGCAAGAAGCCCTGGGTTTCAGATAAGAGGCAGAAGACTGCTTACCCCTTATAAAAAGAGTGATGTTTCCAGGATTTCCACTGGGGGAGGGCTCCTCTCACTTCCCCCATTTGCTACAGCACAGACATGTCCGCACTAGACCCTTGGAAGAGGTGGGGAATGTGGAGGGAAAGCTGGAGGCAAGACTTCCACTACAAGTCTGATACAGAGACCAGAAATTAAGATCAGAAAGGGGTTCATTTGTGGACACTGGTTTTGAATTGAGCCTATGGCCTTTCCAGGCCTAGCTATTTAAGGGGGGATTGGAGTAGAGGAAATCTGCTGGGCATCTGCACTGCAGGAGACCCCCACCTACCCAGCCCCCTCCCCAAACTTGTCAGGCAGGCCTGCTGCACTGCATGGAAAGGCCCACGCATGCCCCACATCCTGCTGTGTTGGTCCCACTTCTCAGCACTGGGGGTTCTTCCTTCTAGGGTCCCATATGTCTGGCCATTTTTCCAGCTGTCCCCACCCAGACTCACCCAAGTGTGCTGGGCTCAGCCACTCCCTGCCACCATTTTCACACTCAGGGCCAAGCACATGCTTCAGGTGCCTCTGCCCACTTTCCAGTACGGCCTGGGTGCCAATGCGGCACCACGACCCACAACCAGAGCTGCACAGGATCATGGGTGCTATAAATGTGGGTTGTGCTCACACTCCAAACCCACCCATTTGGGCCAACCCCACTCCTTATTCCTGGTCTGTATTTCTTCCTGTGCTTGGGACATGTGGCCAGCCTTGGCAGTTTGCAAAGCCCCATGGAATTGCGGTTCTCCCAGAAAAGCTATGGGCCTTTCCTATCAAAGTATCTGGACCCCGTGGTGAAGATCCCTGGGCAGCCCCATGGCCCCCTGCACTTCTTACCATCAGACATCCTCTCTGTGCCCCTATCCTGAGCTCTCCTTTGATCTCCAAGGACTGGGTCCTGCTGGTGGGAAGCTTGTCCTCAGGGCCCTGAAGGAGAGCCCACCATTCAGACTGGGCCCCTGGGGGATGGATGCTGGTGGCAGGTGGGAGCAGAAGTGCACACAAACCAGTAGACTGTGGGGAGGGCAGGGGGTGCTGGAAATCCCACCCCTGCAGTGGGAGGAGATTGGGAGGGTGGAGGAACAAACCCCCTCCTTTTACCTTAAGGTATTCTGCAGAGGCAAGGTTGGTTCTGGAGGTGCTAGTTGCAGAAGGGACTGGGATAGGAAATCCCTTGGCTCATAGCTCCATGGCATGGGCACCCCCTGTTCTCTGTGGCCTCCCCCTCTGCCTCCTGGGAGCTGGACAGGAGGAGGATGGCACCTTTGCAAACCCAGACCCCAGGGAGACAATTGGCCAGGACTGAGCAGGCTCCTGTGGAAGATGCTGGTCCTTCCACCCTGGGTATGGTGTAAGCATCTCTGATGGACAAGCCGGAGGGGCCAGGAGGGGCAACTTCCAGAGCAGGGCTCTGCAGGATGACCTTGGAGACTTTGGGCTTTGCCCTGATATCTGAAGGCCCAACCTCTCCTTGACCCTGGGCTTGGAGGCTTAGCTGCACAATGGAGAATAGGGAAGGAAGCCAGAGGATGTCCTGGTGATGTTAAAGGTTCTCCCTGACCTGGTCAAGTAATTGTTGGGTAATTACTAAACTGCTAAAATCCTGGCTTAAGACATCTAGTGAATATGCAAATGGTAAACCTCCTGGTGAATACCATGCTCTCTTTTATAGAGTTTGTAGTTTTAGGGAGCAAGTCAAAGGATGGGTTTTTGAGCCTCCACAAGCAGGGAAGACCTTCTCAAGGTGAGATGGAGGAATTGCACTGGCTTTTAAAGAGTGGGCCAATCCCAGGGAATGGAGAGGGCCTGCATCTGCAGGCAGGATCATCCCACCCACCATACCCATGGGATATAAGCCCTCTCTCACTTGGAGTTGGAGTGGACATCACCATCCCAGTCGCCTCTGGTTTGGGGGAAGAACTATGGACTAGAGTGGACTTGATGGTATTCTCTTGCTCACATATGGTGATTCTTGCAATGCAAGAAATTATAACAATGAGGTGGAGCCAGTGGCCACTTGACAGTTTTTTGGGTAGGGAGGGGATGAGCAGTTGAAATACAGGGGCTTCTTTGGGAGTTGGAGGTTGTCCTGAGTACTGTTGTGGCAATGGATGTAGGCCATTTTAAATCAGCACACACCACTCAGAACTGAGTGGGAGAGAGTGTGGTCTACAGTGTGAACTGTGGTCTATGGTTGGTGGCAAGGCTCCAGGATGTGCAAGTTCATTGAGGTTGGTGGGCCACACTTGTGGGAGATGTTTGTGTGGGATGTGGTGGGAGGTGTGGGAGGTGGGCAACATGGGAATCCCAGTGGGTTCTGTGTAATATTTTAGGTAATCTAAGCACCTCTTAAAATATATGTATATATATATATAAATAACATTTTTGTAAGCAAATACACATATATGCACATATATCTATATATCATTTTGCAAATGTTTGTATGTATTGTGAGAATTTTGATTTTTACCCATAATAAAAAAAAAAAATAAAGAGTGGGCCAGGGTTACCTGGGAAGAAAGAGTACTGACTTCATGGCTTAGTGTGTACAAAAGAACTAGGTAGAAAGGTATATATTTTAGCATTAGTTCAATCTGAGAACTAATCTGAGTGAAAATCTGAGAACACTCCATGGTGGCAGGTTTGCTACATAAATCATGTATGTGCAGAAGGTGGTCTTGAAGTTGGAGGTAGACCACTTCCTGGCCTGAAAGATGATCATGATACATTGTACAATAAAAATGGTGTTCAATGAAATAGCTTTCAAAACAGGAACCTACCTGGAGAACATAGAGGTAAAATGATATGTGGCACATTACTAAACGCTGATTGCTACTAGCACGATGAAATAATGAGGCACACTCATTTTCTCCATTTTGTTTATCAATCTTTTCTGATTATTATAGGGTGATATCATGGTTTTCTATTTTTAAGTTTTTTTTTAAGGAGTGGAAAAGCAAATAAGGGGTATTAACAATGTTGGGACAGAGCCATAGTGACCAACTGTACTGAGACTTAAGCATTGGACTAGGGTGGAAAGTCGATGGAAATGAGAGGATTTTAGTTTTCATATGAGCAGCTCTTTTGCTGCAGCAAATCTCCCATTTATGGTGAAATTTTCTGGGAATGTGACCTTGGGGCCTTGCATCTAGGATGCTCTAGGTTCTCAGTGAATATACTCCTAATCACCCATAAAGCACTAATAAATTTTAACCAGCAATGTAACCTGCCAAAATGTCAAATAAAGTACCATGCACTATTAAATTAGATTTAAAAATAATTCCACAAATTTTATGATTCTAATCTTCATTGTTTTAAAACCAGTTACTTTTTTTGGTTGCTGTGCAACCAAAGTCCCAGGTAAGATATTTCTTTTTACAAATGCATCTTACTTAACATTTTGAGATAGGCTGGCTGTTCCCTATTTACTATCAAGAAACAGGTCCAGT
Source organism: Tolypeutes matacus (assembly GCA_026826555.1). NCBI lineage: Eukaryota > Metazoa > Chordata > Mammalia > Cingulata > Chlamyphoridae > Tolypeutes > Tolypeutes matacus. The sequence goes on from JAKSZT010054380.1 coordinate 8,727,398, forward strand.
AAATTTTAAAACACTTTCCAAGAGACCTCTGTCAGTAAGTGGCAATTCAAAATTTCAACCCATGATTGTCAGACCCTAAAGTCCACACTCCTAAACTCAGCAATTCAGGACAAATTCTTTATAATCTTCATAACTAATGGAGCTTAGTATATCAACAAAAGGCAGTGCCAGCATAGTTTACCAATGCCCATGGCAAAGCTAGGCTGTCTTTCACCTTCTCCCTGCTATCTAATGTGAAATGTAATTGTTAGCACATCTTAAACATACTTGCCCAGTATTTCTCGATCTATTCTCACCTGAACCCAGATTAGATTGGGGTGAATTCTCAGGTCAATTACTAAATAGCTGTGTGTCCTTGGGCAATTTACTGATCCTCCCTGAAAACTAGGGATAGTGATAGGATCAATGCCATCATTTTGAGAACTTTGAGATCATGACATCATCACTATTTTGTTTCTTGTATACACTGTTGATTCTTATCACATTCAGCATCTGGCAGTGCAGGTTCCCCTTATTCCTTTCCCCTTTCATAAATTTTCTGGCAATTCCTGCACTCTCCTCCTTCATAATTAGTTGAGCACATTTTAAAAAAATTTCCTGATGGACAGAAGGCTGGAAGTTAAATTCCTTAGGGGCTCCCCTGAGTAACTAAAAGTACTATTTTCTGGGTATGAAAGCTGTTTAAAGGGAAAGCTTAAAGTCATTTATATTATTAAAAGGAAATCTAAAAAATGTAACATGAAACTGTATAGCATAGTAAATGCACATGTGAAATGTGAATATGGGTAAAATTGCATATATAAGATCATTTTTCTTTGAAGCTGTACAAATGTATGTTTATACTACATGATGTTCTTATCAGAAAAAAAAACCAAAAAACTCCACTATGCTAAATGAAAGAAACCAGATACAAAGTATTACATATTGTATGATTCCATTTATATAAAAATGTAAATATAAATCAATTTATAAAGATGAAATTAGATTAGTAGTTATATAAGGCTGGGGAAGGACTGCTAAAGGAATTGGAATTTTTCTTTTTGAAGTAATGAAATTGTTCTAAAATTTTTTTATGGTGATGACTACACAACACTGTGATTATACTAAAAGCCATCGATTATACACTTTGGATAGATCATATGTTATGTGAATATATCTCAATAACACTGCTTAATAAATTTATAAATGTGCAAGAATAGGCAGAAATAGCAGCTATGTACAGCAAAGGAAGCATAGAGAGGTTGAGAGGTAAAGAATTTTCTTGTTTGAGTATTTGTTTTATGTTTGTTATTATTACTGAAATAATGAAAATGCTCTAATAACAATTGAAGTGATGAATGTACAACTATGTGATTATATCAAATACCATTGTTTGTACACTTTAGATGAATTGTATGCTTTATTAATATGTATCATTTTTTTGGGCACAGTCCTTCTGGACCCATTGTTGGAAAAACAAATGTAGCCTGAGGGAGTAATTGAGTCCTTCCTTTCTTGGGGGCTGGACAGTATCCTCAAAAGGCAGACTGGGGTGGGGGCAGGGAAGGGGAAAAGAGGAGCCTCAATTTACAATGGCCCCAACACTAAAACAGATACTTAGGTATGGTCATTTTTCTTACTGTAACAGAAATGATTTACACTTAAAGCATTGTTCAAAGAGTCAGATGTGTTTGGGAACCCTGTGCCTCCAGTTGAAGACAGATATTTTTCAGGTGAGACAAAGCCCTTCAAGGCCTCTCCCCTGGGGTAAGGTCTGGCTTCCCCCATGAAGTTCCTCCTCTGTGATCCTGGGCTTCAGCCTCACTCCTCAAAGCAAGGATCCTGCAGGTGGGTGCCCACCCTCCCTCCAACCTGGGTCCACAAGGCCTGACCATACTTCCCTGAATACTTTTTCTTCCAAACAGGCCTGGGAGTATGGTGAGGTGAGTGAAGCATCAAAAAACTGAGCCATTAAGATAAGTAATATCTTGATGCAATGTTCCTAAAAATTGAACTTAATGCCAAAGAATCTGTGATGACAATAATTTCAAAATTTTAAATATATGCAAGTCAGCATTATTAATTTTTTTTCTTTTTGGTCAGGCTACAAGTGGGCTGAGTAGCAATGTTGCACCCAGACAAGGCCCTGTTCACTGGCTGTAATCCTTCTTTTCCTCAGATCCTAATTCAGATGTGGGGAGGGGGACAGGCAGCTTAGAGCCCAGGTTCTGTTGATGGAGCATAAGTGCCAGATGTCTTGCTCAGGCCACCTAATCTGCATAAGTATCCTGCCATTACACTGTTATTTAAGTTTTTATTCCTAGTGGTTACCCCGGGGCTTATGATACACAGTCAGCTTACCTTCAAGGACATTACACCAATCCATGTGTAGTGTGAGAAGCTAACAAATAGTCCATGTCCAGCTCCTCCATCCTATCCCTCATGCTTTTACTGTCACATTTTTGACTTTCACTTATGCCATAATGCACAAGACACTGCCCAGTTTTTCTTTAGACAGTCAATTATCTTTTAGCATTCTTAAAAATGATTAAGTGTAGGTGATAAGTTCACCTTCATTTTCACCATTTTCTGCTCTTGATTTCTTTTGTACATGCAAATTTTTAGACTGGTGTAATTCCTTTGTCTGAAGAACTAGCTTAGCATCTATTGTGCAATTCAATTTTTTTCATTTTTAAAAGATTCTGTTTCTTATAATAATTCTTAATTTTTACTTCATGTTTGAAACATAAGTTGGCTAGGTTAAAGTGGCTTCTTTAGTCACTTTAAGAATTGTCCTCTAATTTGCATAGTTTCTGAAAATATTCTACTGAATTCCTAATTTTTGTAACCCTATATGTCATGTTTATAGCAGTCTGACTTTTTATTTAGGTGTGTTATGTGTGTGTATGTGTGTTTGTACAGTTGATATTTACCCAGGTAGGCTCTGAGTTTCCTTAATCTGTGGTTTCATGACTTTTTATTACTTTTAGGCAATTCCAAGTCATTTTTGAAATGTCTTTTCTGTTTTTTTCTTGCTTTTCTGGGATCTCAATTACACATTTGTTGGTTCATTTGATATGGTCCCACAGCTCTTGGATGCCCTGCCATGTTTAATTTACACTTTCTCTTTCTATTTCAGTTTGGATAACTTCTATTGGCCTGTCCTCAAAGACTGTTTCCTTGTCTGAGTAGACTTTACAGATGAACCTAACCATAGAGGGCATCTTTCATTTCAATGATGTTGAGGGGAAGAGGGGAATGCTTATTGTTTTTCCTACATATCAACTTGATTATTGATGTTTCCATTTATCTGCTAAAATGATCAAATGGTTCATACTTGTAGACCACCTTTAACACTAAAGTATTTAAGATAATTTAACATGTAGCAATACTTACATAAAAATGCCAGTGCTCCATCTTGAAAGAAAGGGGAAAAACTGTATATACATGAGCAAGCTATAGAATTCACATTTTTAAAGCTAGCCTATTTTGCTACCCATCTGAAAATTGGATGAATATTTGATTATTTATCCAAACTGAGCATCAAAATCTATTGAGAGTTTAAAATAAATTTATAATGGAAAACATGACATTCTGTTCCCTGTATATGTGGCATTGCCACACACATCTTATTCTAACTGGAAGTCACATACTGGAATATTTGTGCTATCAGAGGCAAGAGGTATTCTGAAACAGCAAAATAGTTGGAACTTTCATGAAGCATCTGTATCTCTGATCTGTAAATGAAAAACCCTCTATGTATTTTAATGAATGTACTTTGTCCTTAAATGTCCCCCAATTATTGAATTAAAAGAATAATATTAGTGTAGGAGAGGATATAAGGTAGATAAGGAAGCACTTACTCTGCTGGTGGGATTGGAAAATGGCCCAAGTTGCAACTGCTGTGCAAGATGACATGGCAAAATCTTCAGAAGCTATGAATGGAGGTAATAGGTATGTTCACAATGGTATAATGTAAAAATGCCAATTGACTCTAAGAAAGATGTTTCCTTAAGGTGGAGAGGGACCTATGTCATGCCTGTTCAGATATGGATGCTACCAAGGAGGACCTCCTGGGCAGCCCCGTTGCCCTCCACACACCACCCCAAACACAAACCCCCAAAATGTGTGTCCAAGTCTCAACATATGCCCACAAAAGGACAGGCCAAGTTCCAGAACACACAGAAGACAAATCATAGCCCTAGCTGTGGCTCACCAAACCAGAGGTTATGCCAGAGGATATAAATTGGGGCCCATATAAAAGCAGCCATAATGGGGACCTTTCCAAACCAGGAGGACATATAGTGAGTGGAATGGCTCATCCCTCCTCCAGTGGGGGGTAGGAGGGTCTTGGACAATGTCTTGTGGCAACCCTGGGTGCTGCTGGGTCACATGCTATCTCCCCTGGGCCTGTTAATTTGGACAGCTCAGGCCAGTTCCAGGGTCTTTTTTAAATTGATGGAATCCACAAGGCTGGAATTGTTTGATACCATGGGCAAGAGGTATCCTAAACCAACAAAATACAGAGAAGGAACTTTTTTTGGAGCATCTCTATGTGAACCTCTGGTAAAAGTCTAGTGTTTGTGTGTGTATTTTATTAATTTGCTTGATTGATGGTTTTTAATGTGAATTTTCAATAAAGATAAAAAAGTAAAATTTTTAAAAATTCATTTAAAACATACTAGCAAGTGTTGGAGGGGAGTTGGAGTAAGGCAGAGGGATGCTCATTCAGTGCTGATGAGATTGTAAACTGGTGAATGCTGCTGCTGCCACCTGGAAGACTGTGGGGTCTTCAAGAAGCTAAGTATCAAGTTGAAGCTGGGTCACAGCAGCTTGATTGACATAAAACAGCTGAAATAAAGAGGGAGGGATATGAAAGAGGAACATGGATCTAGATTAGATCCAGTGGTCCTGGTCACAACTCTGGCCAGCCACCAGCACTTTCTGTCATTGACTGACCCAACCCCCAAATTCATGCCCCTCCCAACCCCATGGATCACCATTGTGTCCTTTGACTATGGCCTGTTGTCCACAAGGATCCTGTCTTATTTCAAGCACAAGGAATTCTCTATCCTGTGTTTTCCAATACATAGGTATGCCTCTCCCGAAATAAGCATTTTCATTTTAAAATGTGCATGTTAGGAAGCCAGTTGGTTTTGCAGTGGCTCTTTAAAGGAATGAAAAATAAATTATATTCCTCATCTCACATCCTCTTTGGAGATATTCAAAAGGAAAAGGAAATCCTACCACACAGCTATCATGACTATCTTCCTGAAAATTTTCTTTACCTCATCTTGCCATTTATTCAGCAGACTGAGTTGCTAAGCAAATACATACAGACACTAAAAAGAGCTTCCTAAATTGCTCATCTCCACAGCTTTTGTGCATTCTGCCAGAAGACAAGAACACTCCTTATGCCTATGTAAATATCTTCATTTGAAAGCTGTTTTTTAGTCACAATGCCACACAATTGGGTGGCTCACTAATTCAGAAATGTACAAGAGATAAAAAAATAAAATTATCATACAAAAAACTTCAGTCTTGGAGGGTTGGTGGCCCACAACCCTTTTGCAGGCCAATACTGCCATCTATACTCTGCAGCCAGGAGAAATGTTTGGTTGGAAAAGCTGCCTCTCCACCAGTGAACCTGGCTGGCCTGCATGGGGTATTGTATTTACTTGGACCACAAGAGTGAGGTAACCCCAGTTTCAAAAACAGGCTGTGAGAGCCAGGAGGGAAAATGAAACTTGCCTAGCAGAAAGCTAGTATTTCCAAGATACCTACTCTGAAATGTGCCAAAGCTGTACAGAAATTCTTCCAAGTACATATGTAGGTTGGTGAAGGACTTACAAGCCTGAAGAGAATATGAGAAGGCCATGGAGTATTCAAAAAATGCCACTGCCTTGTGTGAACAGCCAGAGCCATGATTGCAAGTTTTGTAAAGAACTCTTCCACCCAAGGTTTTCCAGGGCCTTTTGACCAAACTGTAAGAGAATTGTAAGTGCTCACAGCTTGTCTGAAGATGATGTGGAATGCAAAACAAAATGGGATCCTGAATGCTGAATTGAATACATTAAAAAAATATTCTGAAAAAAAAATACTCTGCATGGAAGATGAAGATCTCTTGGAGAATAAGGGCAACTGTTCTTGATACAGTCTCATGAAACACACTGTAGCCTACTGAGGTTAATTTTTTAAATGTGTCTAAATCCTATTGTATCTGTTATTTACTTCTACCACAGAAGTGTGCATTTTGATGATGGCTTTGAATTTTATTAATATTCAGTATTCTGGTTACTGAAAACTGAAATACGGTGGGATTGCTGTTAATGTAAACTGTGCATTTATAACATATGTCCATGTAACAATACTTACTTTAAAATGCCAAGTACCCCCTCTTCAAAGAAAGGGGAAAAATTAACTATACCTTTGATAAAGCTAAAGAATTTAACTTTTAAAACTAGTCCATTTTGCTATCCATGTGTAAATTGGATGAAAACTTGCTTGTTTTTCCAAACTGAACTTTTAAATCTTTAAAGAGATTCAACTACACTTAAAATGGAAAAATGAGATGTTCTGTTCCCTGATTATGTGGCATGGCCCTCACACCGTGCTTTCTAACCTGGAAGTCACAGGACTGGAATATGGGTGCTATCAGGGGTAAGAATTATCCTAAAACAGCAAAAGAGTTGGAAATTTTATGGAGCATCTGCACAATGATCTCTAAATGGTAAAAGGTCTGTGTATTTTAATGATGGTACCTTGTCCATAAGGGTCAACCAATTTTTAAATTAAAAGAAAAAGACTAGGAAATGAGAGGATCTGGAGGTGGACAAGGAAGCACTCATTCTTTGCCAGTGGGATTGGCAAATGACTCATACAGCCATCGCTGTGAAAGACAGCATGGCACGAACTCTGGAAGCTATCTATGGAGGAAACAATGATGTTCCCAAGGGCATGAGGTACAACTGCCATGTGATTCAAAAAAAGTATGGTTCCTTGAGAGAGAGAGGGACACAAGTCATGCCTGATGGAATGAGGCTTCTATCCAGGAGGACCTCCTTGGCAGCCTTCCCCTCACTCCACATCCCAAACATAACCCCTGAAAATAGGTGTCCAGGGCTCTGCACATCTGCCCCAAAGATCAGGCCCAATTCCCAACCACACAGAACACAAAGAATAGCCCCAGTCACAAGTCAGACTCACAAAACCCAGGGAAACCCCAAAGAGTACAACTTTTGGGCCCATATCAAAGCTACTATAATGGGCCTGTGAGAAACAAGACAGACACACCACAAGCAGGATGGCTAACCCCTTCTTCCATGGAAGGAAGGGTAGTCTTAAACAATCTCTTGGGGCAACCCAGGGAGCTGGTGTGTCACAGAAAACCACCCTTGGGCCTCTCTCTTTGGCCAGCTGAGACTGGTTGCAGGGTCCTGGGTGGTATTGGTGGGGCACTGAGAAAACAGTTGGAGTCTTGGGTGTGAGGTGAAGGACCCAGGATGTTTCTGTTTTCATTTGATTTTCTCTTCTGGAAATGAAGCTTACCCTTCATTCTGCAATCTGGTCACCATGATAGGCAGGCTGCAAAAGTGAAACCAATCAAAATCCAGGGTTGATCTCCCAAACAACCCAGGCTGTGGCAGGTGGAAGGGGTGTGGGGCAGGGGTGTGGTCATCCTCTTTAGGATTCCTACCTTGGCATTGAACAGAAAGAAAATTTGACAGTATTCAGCTGTCAAGCTCAGGAAGGAGCTAGTTTCTCCTCAAATCTGACACAACACCCCTGCTAACTCTGGGAACAGCCACTTTGCCTTCTGAGAAGACCAATGCAGCTCCAGTTGCACTCTGGAAATCAGAAGAACACAAAGTGTACCACTCCTGGAGCACTACCAAAAATTCACTTAATAATTCACTCTGCACACTTAGCTTAGGGCTCGAGGCACACAACGCAGGATGGAAATGCAAGACCAAGTTTAGAGCTCAGTTCACTAGGTTCATCCAATTCATTCCATTCCTAGAGCCCTGATCAAGATATAAGAAACACATTGATCATAAGGGGCCAGTAATAGGGTACCAGACATTTCACTGCATAAACAGTCTGGTTCCCTTTAAGTCAGAAATTCAACTAATCCTGCACATTTTTAGGCAAAGGCATGAGGATCAAGTGGCAGGTCAATAACAGAGGTCAAAATCAAGTCCTCACAAGAAACATTCATTTGGTGCCTCTGGGATACTTGCTCTCCTGAAAATGTGTCAGTCATGGGACACATGAGTGTCTCTGATTACTTTGCAAAAGTTGTGATCAGGCTTAAAAACAAGAGGAGATATTTTCCTGACAGACTTGAAAAGTACGGCCTTCTGGACTTTTCTGGAAAAGCCCTGGTATCCACTGAGACATATTCTCTCATATGGAAGCAACTCAGATGAACTGAAGTCTTTACTCCTGGATACCATATGAGATTGTTGACAAGGATGATGGGCTGTTTCCCATGCAATTACTTTACATACAGTGGTTCCTACTAAATCTGGAACACTTGACTGAATTCCATATTTGCCCTCACTGTGACGGGGTTAGGAAGCCATATTCCTTTGTCTTTTCTCCTTAAGATAGTAAAAGATACATTATTTTCTTCATTTTACATTTGACTTGGAGCTATTCAAAAGAAATAGAGAGCCTTATCACACAGCTGTGATTACCTGCTCATGCATTTTGTTTCACTCACCTTGCAGCTTCCTCACCAGGCAATGTTTCCCAGCAGAATATCTTCAAACAGCAGAAGAGCTTTCTAAATGGCCCAGCTCAGCACCTCTTGGGCATTCTGTGAGAAGACAACAAACCCAAGTATTTTTATATCATAGCCTTCTTCATTTCAATTCTCTTTTCATTTCTTATGAGGCCACTTCATTTTGTGGGAACCTGATATAAATATATGGAAGTCTTTCTTTTTAAATTAGCATTTAACCATGTGTCTTTCTGTTTATTGACTTGGAGGCAGGTTGTATTGCCATTCATGACCCCACTCCTTTTTTTTAAGTTGTCAGAATCCACAAGGCTGGAATTTCTTGATACCATGGATGAGAGGTATCCTAAAGCAACAAAATAGAAAGAAGGAACTTGTTTTGGAGCATCCCCATGTGCAATCAGGTAAAAGTTCCATGTGTGTGTTTTTTATTTGTTTACTGGATTGTATGTTTTTAATGTGCATTGTCAATAAAGGTACAAAAAGTAAAAATTAGAAAAATTCATTGAAAACATACCCACCAGTGTTGGAGAGGATGTGGAAAAAGGCAGAGGGATCATCATTCAGTGCCAGTGAGATTGTAAAATGGTGACTGCTGCTGCCAGGTGGAGGACTACAGGGTCTTCAAGAAGCTAAGTATCAAGTTGCAGCAGGATCACAGCAGCAGGATCACAGGATGCAGCATACATCAGCTGAAGTAGAGGGAGGGATCTGTAAGAAGAACTTGGATCTTTGTTCAATCCAGTGGTCCTGACCACACCCCTGGCCAGCCACCAGCACTTCCTGCCGTTATCTGGCCCAACCCCCAAATCCCTGCCTCTCCCAACCCCATGGATCATGCCATGGTGGCTTCTGATGTATGTACTGTTGTCCACAGGGATCCTGTTCTGTTTCAGACACACAGAATGCTCTCTCTTATGGTTCCCAATACATGGGTATCTCTCTCCTGTAATAAACACTTGCATTTTACATTATATATGTTAGGAAGCCAGTTGGTTTTGCATTTCATCTGGTAAGGAATGAAAGATAAATTATCTTCCTCATTTCCCATTCTCTTTGGAGATATTCAAAGGGAAATGGAAGTCCTACCACACAGCTATCATGGCTACCATCTTACAAATTTTCTTTGCCTCATCTTGTCACTTCCTCAGCAATCTGAATTACTAGGCAAATACATACAGATGTTAAGAAAATCTTCCTAAATTGCCCATTTCCACACCTCTTGTGCATTCTGCCAGCGGACAAGAAAGCCCCTTCTGCCTAAGTGGATAACTTCATTTGTAAGCTATTTTCATTAGTCAACATGCCATAGAATTGGTGGTCTCCTTAATGCAGAAATGAACAAAAGATAAAGAATAAAACACTTGTACAAAAAAACTTCAATCCTGGAGAGTTGGTGGTCCACAACCTTGTGCAGGCCAATGCCACCCTCTGCACTCTGCAGCCCAGGGAACTGTTTGGTTGGAAAAGCTGCCTAGCCACCAGCGAACATGGGCTGGTATGCATAGGGTACTGTACTGACTTGGACCACAAAGGTGAGATGAACCAAGTTTCAAAAACAGGCTGTGAGAGCCAGGAAGGAAACCAAAACTTGCCTTGGCAAAGCCGGGATTTCCAAGATACCTACCCTAAAATTTGCCGAAGCTGTGCTGAAATTCTTCCTAGCACATATAAAGCTTGGTGAAGGACATACAAGCCCAAGGAGAATAGAAGAAGGCCATGGAGCATTCAAACAATACCTCTGCCATGTGTCAACAGCCCAAGCAGTGATTACAAGTTTTATAATGAACTCTTCCACACCAGGTTTTCCAAGGGCTTTTGACCAAGCCACAAATGATCCATCAGAGAACTGTAAGTGCCCAGAGCTTGTCCAAAGATGATGTGTAATGAAAGACAAATGGGGGTCCTGTAAGCTGAATTGAAACTATTAAAAAAAATACCCTGCACAGAAGATGAAGATCTCTTGTAAAATAAGGGCAACTGTGCTTGATACAGACTCATAAACCACACAGATGCCTACCCAGGCTATTTTTTTTAATTGGAATAAACCCACAGTTCTCTGTTATTTACTTTGGCCACTGAAGCATATATTTTGATGATGACTTTGTGTTTTATTGATACTCAATTTTCCAGTTACTGAAAATTGAAATGCCATGGAATTGGTGTTAACTACAATGTGCATTTATAATGTACTTCTGTGTAACCATACTTTAAAATGCCGAGTCCTCTCTCTTAAAAGAAAGGGGAAAAATTAAGTATACCAATTATAAAGCTGAAGAATTCATATTTTTAAAGCCAGTCCATTTTGCTCTCATCTGTAAATGGCATTAATACTTGATTGTTTATCTGCACTGAGCTTTTAAATCTTTAGAGAGATTCAACTAAATGTATAAAGGAAAAAGGTGATGTTCTGTTCCCTGATTATGTAGCATGGTCCTCACAGCATGCTTTTTAAGCTGAAAGTCACAGGACTGGAATATGTGTGTTATCAGGGCCAAGAATTATTCTAAAACAGCAAGAGTTGGAACTTTTATGGAACATCTCTATCTGTGATCTCTAAAGGATAAAAGGTTTTTGTATTTTAATGATGGTACCTTGTCCATAAAAGTCCCCTAATTTTTTAAATAAAAGCAAAAGACTAGGGCAGGAGAGGATCTGGAGATAGACAAGGAAGCACTCATTCTCTGCTGGTGGGATTGGAAAAGGGCCATACTGCCACAGCTGTGAAAGACAGTATTTCAAGATCTCTGGAAGCTCTGAATGGAGGAAACAATCATGTCCCCAAGTGCATGAGGTACAACTACCACTTGACTCAAAGAAAGAATAGTTCCTTGAGAGGGAGAGGGACCCATGTCATGACTGGTAGGATGTGGCTGCTACCCACGAGGACCTCCTTGGCAGCCCTACCCCTCCCTGCACATCTCCAAAGTGGGTGTCCAGGGCTTTGCATATCTGCACAAAAAAGCAGGCTCAATTCCCAACCGCAGGGCATATTCCCAGGCACAAGTGGGACTCACCAAACCTGGGGAACCCCAGAGTGTACAACTTGTGAGCCCATACCCAAGTGGCCATATTGGGGCCCCTGAGAAGCCAGCAGGACAAACCATGAGTGGGATGGCACCCCCCACCCCCCATGGGGGCAAGGTGGTCTTGGACAATGTCTTGATGGTATCCTAGGAGCTGGTGGGTCACAGAAAACTTCCCTTAGGCCTCTCTCTTTGGCCAGCTCAGACCAGTTTCAAGGTCCTAGATGGTGGGGGGGCACTCAGAAAACAGAAGTCTCAAGTGTGGGGTGGAGGGCCAGGGATACTTCTGTTGTCCTTTGATTTTCTTTTCTGAAATTGAAGCACACCCTTCATTCTGGAATCTGGTAACCATGACCTGCAGGCTGCAATCAGAATCCAGAGGAGAGCTCCCAAACACCCTGGGCTGTGTTGGGTGGAAGGGGTGTGGGGCAGGGCATGGTCACCCTCTTTACAATTCCTACCTTGGTCTCAAGTGAACAGAAATTTTGAAGGGAATGTAAAAGCCACCAGCACCAGTGGTCAGCCATCAAGCTCAGGAAGGAGCTAGTTTCTCCTCAAATCTGGCAAAACACCCCAGCCAACTCTGGGAACATCCCCTTTTCCTTCTAAGAGCACCAATGCAGCTCCATTTTCACTCTGGGAATCAGAAGGACACAAAGAGTACCAGGCCCAGTGCACTCGCAAAATTTCACCTTGTCATTCACTGTATAAACTGCCATGGAACTTACCACCAGGCTAGAGGCATACAACTCAGGACTGAAATGTAAGACCAGAGTTAGAGCTGAGTTAGAGCTCAGTTCATGAGGTTGGCCCAATGCCATTCTATTCCTAGAATGCTGATCAAGATATAAGGTATACATTGGTCATAAGGGGCCAGGAATAGGGTAAAAGACATATCAATGCAATAAAAAAAAAAAAAAATGTTGATAAAAACATTTCAGAATTAAAAAAGAAAAAAAAATGGCCAGGTCCCCTTTATTTATTTATTTTTTTTCAATTTTTAATTTATTTTTATTGTGGGTAAAAATCAAAATTCTCACAATACATACAAACATTTGCAAAATGATATATAAATATATATGCATATATGTGTATTTGCTTACAAAAATGTTATTTATATATATATATACATATATTTTAAGAGGTGCTTAGATTATCCAAAATATTACACGGAACCCGCTGGGATTCCCATGTTGCCCACCTCCCACTCCTCCCACCACATCCCACACAAACATCTCCCTCAAGTGTGGCCCACCACCCTCAATGAACTTGCACATCCTGGAGCCTTGCCACCAACCATTGACCACAGTTCACACTGTAGACCACACTCTCTCCCACTCAGTTCTGAGCGATGTGTGCTGATTTCAAATGGCCTACATCCGTTGCCACAATGGTAGTCAGGACAACCTCTAACTCCCAAAGAACCCCTGTATTTCAACTGTTCATCCCCTCCCTACCCCAAAAGTGTCAAGTGGCCACTGGCTCCACCTCATTGTTATAATTTCTTCCATTGCTAGAATCACCATATGTGAACAACAGAATACCATCAAGTCCACTCTAGTCCATAGTTCTTCCCCCAATCCTGAGGGGACTGGGATGGTGATGTCCACTCCAACTCCAAGTGAGAGAGGGCTTATATCCCATGGATATGGTGGGTGGGATGATCCTGCCTGCAGATGCAGGTCCTCTCCATTCCCTGGACTGGCCATTGCCCATCGTTGTCTCCACATCAGGTGACTTGGATGCGTCCATTGAGCTGTAGGGTAGGAGTTGCAGCTCCACTGAGATTTCATGCACACCCGGCACATAGGTAGGCGGGAGGCTCCAGTCTCTGGAAGTATACCTAAAAACTCCAGCATCACATATAGGTTTGAATAGAAGGGACTGGTAAACCATGTGCAGGGAGGACTTATTTGAGTCTAATTCTGTCACTCTCAAGAGCACAGATTCCAAAATAGAACCCACTGATAAGGCATCAGTCTCTGGGGCTATCCCCCCTTATATAGGACCTGGGTGTCTCCAGAGCTCTCAGGAACCCCTCTGTGTGGGGTGATAGGCACTTAGATGATCTATGAGCTCCTACTGAGGTGTGCGTAAGAGTTACCTCTGGGATGACCTCCCAACTCTCTTTGAAGTCTCTTAGCCACTTGAACTCATTTGTCTTTACCATTTCCCCCTTTTATTCAAGGTCTTTTTCCAGTTGTATTGCCCGTTGACACTTGGTATTAATCCCTCATTGCCAGGGAGGCTCTTCAATTAAAAAAAAACACATCAATAAAAAAAAACACAACAACAACAAAAAAAAAAACAACGCATCAATAAAAAAAAAAAAAACATCAATAAAAAAAAACACATCAGTGGGTCATCCTATTTTGACAGGCACTGTCCCTACACTCAGAGGACTATTGCTGCTCCCTTGGAGACTGTGGCAGAGTTCTCCAGGCTAGGAATTCAGATTCCCTCATTATTGTGTGATTATCCACCCATCGTGACCGATCCTTTGAATGATTTTGTATATCTTTCATATATATTCGGATGAACCAATCCCCACGAAACGCCCCCCCAGACACCCTCCCCAATAATCCCCCGCAGTACCCATTGTAACCCTTCTGTGATCCAAATCCTCCATGAACATTTAGTCCATAAAATAATCAAATACACTTACTAGGAAAAAGAAACAAGTGTGATAAGCTTACATGCAAGAGACAAACATAAGGAAACTCAGGGGGAAAAAAAAAGAGAGAAGGAAAAAAAACAAATAATCAAACAAAGAACAAAACAAAATAAAATATAATTAGTGGATTGGGACATTCAAAAAATGGGCAAAAAAGCAAAGGAAATGCCTTTAAAATATATATATATAT
>JAKSZT010054380.1:8747009-8785077 GCA_026826555.1 Tolypeutes matacus
CACTGTCTTCTTGCCTCCATGGTTTCAGCTGAGAAATCAGCACTTAATCTTATTGTGCTTCCCTTGTATGTGATGGTTCTCTTTTCTCTTGCTGCCTTGAGTATTTTCTCTTTGTCTTGAGCACTGGACAATTTGACAAGTATATGTCTTGGAGTTGGCCTGCTGGTATTTATACTATTTGGGGTGCACTGTGCTTCCTGGATCTGCACATCCATCTCTCTCAATAGAGTTGGGAAGTTTTCAGCCATAACTTCCTTCAACACTCCTTCTGTTCCCTTTCCCTTCTCTTCTCCTTCTGGTATGCCCATAATGCGTATGTTTGTGCGTCTTGTATTATCGGTTAATTCCCTGAGACCATACTGGATTTTTTCTATCTTTTTGTCTATCTGTTCTACAATCTCTTTGATTTCAACTGTTTTGTCTTCCATATCACTAAGTCTTTCCTCTGCCTGTTCAAATCTGCTCTCATGTGAGTCCAGCTTCTTTTTCGTTTCTTGGCTTGTGCCTTTGTTCACCATCATATCCATTACCTTTTTCGGTGTGTTAGCTATTTCTTCAGTTTGTTCTCCCAGTTTCTTCTTTATATCCTTAATCTCTTCTTTCACTTTTTTAAGTTGGTCCATGATATTTTTTGGATAGCTTTGATTAGTTGTTCCATGTACTGCATTGCTTCCTGGTTTTTATTTTGTGCATTGGACTGGTTCATGTTTTCCAGTTTCTCAGAGTCATTTGTATTTTTCTGTAGCCCTCTTGTCATCATATTATCTTCATGGATTTTTTCAGTTGATTATCTTTTCCTCTATGCTCTAGAATTTTATTTAGCTGTTGGTTCTGCATGTGAGTTAAGTTTTCTCTTTGGCAGTTTTGCTTCTGATTTTCTTTCCTTGCTTCTTTCTATGTTCCCTTGAAGGCAAAATGTTAGGGCCAGAGGAATCAAAAGATGTAAGGAAGGCAGAAGGATAATAGAAATATTGATAAAATTTAGAAGAGCAGCAAAATGAGACTTAATGAGATGAATATTTAACTTGTGTAGGCAGTGTAAAGTACTAGGAAAAAATATGGAGTTCCTAAAATGGACTGGGAAAACAAATGGAGGAATATATATATAATGATTTAGAAGGCTAGAATTATGAGGAGGGAGAAAAATAGTATAGAAAGTTCTGAAAGGAAAAAGTTAATACCAATTTAAAAAAAAAGGAAGAAGAAGAAATCAAAATAGATGGAATATAAATTGACACCCTTAAGTTGTGGGTCTATGAAAAAATGTTGTCTCTAAGAGCCACAACAGAAAACAGAAGGCAGAAAGATGCAGGAAGGATAAGCGATAGTTTGTAATACAGAATCAATATATAAAGCGAGTGTGAAATTACTTAATAAGAAGCCCAGCAAAGAAGAGACAAGCTGGCAGCACCTATTTAAAATATATATATATCGAAGGAAAAAGGAAGGGGGGAGGAAAGAGGAAATAATAGCAATAGACCAGAAAGCAACAGAGAGAAACCAAAGATCCACACAGGCAAGCAGTCAAACAGAGCTAAGGAGGGTAAATAATTCCCCTAGGGTCCACATGGATCCTTCCTGCCTACTTGTGTTTATCAATCAATTTCCCCACAGGGTTCTATATGCAGGTCCTGAAGCAGCTTTTAGCTATTAAACTAAATTAAAAAGAATTTATTTTTCATTTGTTGAGGTGACCTCACTTTTTTTTTTTAATTTTTATTTTTTTTAGCCAAATGCAGGACCCAAAATAATTCCTCCTCTAGACCAACCCCCTTATGGAAGGGACCCTAGCTGGGCCCGTGGAAATTAATCAAGCATGTCCCACTTTCCGGACTCCCCAGGTTAGCTGAAGCTCTGATGTTAGTCAGTGAGGATTGCTAAAGAGGGCGGATGCCACCCCTTCTGGAGCCGAGCTCGAGTGTCACCGGGCTACTCAGTAAATCAGTTTGAGTGCAGATTCGCATCTGCTCTCAGCCTAATGCTGCTTCAGGTCGGCTTATCTGCTCCCTAAATTTTTGGGGTGGTGCAGGCAGCCAGATCGATGTCTAAAAATATAAAATACCCTTCTCTGTCTTCCAACAGAACCCTCCCTTTTTGGGGAAGTGTCCCTTCTTCCTGGCTCTGCAGCGGCCCAGGTCTTATCCCTGGGTGGCTAGGGAAATCAGCGGCGTTTCCCGACCAAAATCTCCGCTCCGGTTCACCGGGTGCAGATTAGCTCATTTATTCTGTTCACACAAGGTCCAAGGGGCACCAGGCAGCCAGATCCCCAGAAAATAAAACTTTTTCGCCCCACCCGTGGCTCCAAATGGCCGTTTTATTTAATTTTTTTTTTCCCTAACCGCGGTGCTCAGCCGCCCGTGCCAACCTTCACCGGCAGCCTCAAAACTCACGAATCTCCACCGTTCCGTCCACGCCCCCAATCCACGCAGATAGATGTCCCAAGCTTCTCACTCCACGCGTGCACAGCACAGACCCCCGGGCAGGACACCGTCCACAATCCGCCTTACTCTGGGAGCTTGCAGTGTGTGCCTTCCTACACTAATGACATCTTGGCCCTCACCACGTCCCCTTTAAGTCAGAAATTCAACTAAACCCACAAGTTTCTAGCCAAAGGCATAAGGATCAGGTGGCAGGTCAACAATTGAAGCCAAAATCATGCCCTCACAAGAACCATTCAATTGGTTCCTCTGGGTTACTTGTTCTCCTGAAATGTGTTGGTCAGGGAAAAACAATTATTCTCTGCTTACTTTGCAAAAGTTGTGATCAGGCTTCACAGCAAAAGGAGACATTTTCCTGACAGACTTGAAAAGCATGGTCTTCTTCACACATCTGTAAAATCTCTGGAATCCACTGAGACATATTCTCATACGGAGGCAACTTAGATGAACGCAAATCTTTACTCCTGGCTACCATCTGGGATTGTTGACAGGGATCACCCAAGTACTTTTATATCCAGTGGCTCCTACTTGATCTGAAACTCTTGGCTGAATTCCATATTTGCCATCACCATGACAGGGTTAGGGAGCCACATTCCTTTGCCTTTTCTCCTTAAGATAATAAAAGGTACATTTATTTTCTTCATTTTACATTTGACTTGGAGCTATTCCAAAGAAATAGAAAGCCATATCACACAGCTATTGATGAAAAAAATTGCTGCTGCCTCTTTAACAGCACTCTCTCCTCATTAGCAGAAACCCACAGCTTTGAGAAAATAATTTCCCCTCCTCTCTTTTTCACATGGAATCCACAATTTAGGGAAATAAGCACCTTCCTCCCACTTTTGTCTGGAATCCACAAAGTTAGTGACTCTACTCCTCTCCTGCCTGAGGCCCTCTGCTTTAGAAAGATAAGCTAAACTCACACTTTTGCTTCTGTAACCCCCACCTGCCTGTTTGCTTCAGGAATTTGCCTGCTTGCCCACCAAACCACTAGCCAATAAACAGAAACTTATATGACCCCATGAAAGCTAATGAACAGGGCTCAGAATTTGGCGACTTGACTCTCTTCTGGACCTGCATGTAATAAAACTTTGTTCCTCCACCTCTGTGAGTGCACACTTGGGTTTCTCATCATCTAAATTTTGTTTGCTGCAGCATTTGGATCCCTGACAGGAAACCCAACTGAGCAGGACCATTGTGCCTCTAGCTTGGGACTGATGGGTATGGCCAGCCACGATCTCTGTGCAAATGAGGTAGGTGTCACCCATCCTCTTAATGGGACCACCTTCTGAGGCAGTCTCTGCTGGTTGTGTCCCCACACTTCAGCCTGACTCAGTGGGGAGGTGGACTGAATAATGCCAGAAGAATCCAGAAGGGTAAGCCTCAGGTGCCAAGTCCTCAGTCAAGTCCATCTCTGGACAGAAGGGGAGACTGTTCACCTCTGAAGATCTCAAGTATTGAGAACCCAGGATAGGGCAGACCCTACAGGATGGACTGCATAATCTGTGAGCAATTGTGTGTGAATGAGGACAGCAGAGGCTTGCCTCTGTCATGCCAGTCTGTGATTCCATGGCCTGTGCTACTGAGTCCGAGTGGGTACTAACCTGTTTCTGTGGCTACATCAGATGGCATAACAGCCAACCCAAACTCTGACTGAGCACCTTATTTAAGACAAGCTGAAATTCTTGTGAGAGATGCAACAGGTGGGCATCTGAGTGGCCTCAAAAGATGCAACCCCTTCCTTTGTCTGTCTTGCACCACCAACTCAGGGTGTGAGTTAATCCCTGTGGGAGGGACTCTGTAACTTATGAGTGATTGTGTGTGTGAGTGAGGATGATAGAAGCTTGCCTCTCTTATTCCAGTCTGTTACTCCATGACATGTGCCACAGAGCCTCAGTGGGCCCTAAACTCTTTTCCATGGCTATGTCATATTGCATAATGGCCCACCCCAAACTCTGCCTGGGTGCCTTAACTAAGATGAGCCAAAGTTCTCATGAGAGATGCAGACAGGCAGGCATCTGAGTGGCCTTGAAAGAGGCAACCCCTTCCTTTTTCTGTCTCATGCTACCATTGCAGGGTATAGTCTCATCACAGTCAAAACCTACCATTTTAAACTGCATGCTTAAGAATTTCAAGAAAAGCACTTCTGGAGATTATGGCATCTGGATGAACCCTGTCACCCTCTGAACCTTATGTGAATTAGCATGGCCCACTTTTAATGTTGACTGGCCCTCAGAAGGGACCCTGGATATAGCCAGGGTCCATGCAGTGTTGCTAGTTTTCAAGGGAACTCCTAGCCACCTTGGTCAGTTTCCCTATATTGACTCTTGGTTAGAAATAGCCCAGACTCTGCTCCCTTGGGTTCAATTGTGCATTGGAAAAAAGGGACTGAGCAGTGTCTTGCTTGCACAGGGAATGAGGCCCTGGAAGCCAGTCATTCATCAAGGATCCTCAGAAGAAAACACACCACCCTGCCATACACTCTGGCTGCTCTTGCCTCCCTACTAGCAGCAGCCTTGGGAAATCCTGACCCCACGGGATGAGGAGGGCCACCTCAAAAAGGGGGACAAGCACCAAAAAGGTGCCCCTGGCCAAAGACCAATGTGCCTACAGCAAAAAAAATAGACACTGGCACTGAATATTCTCTGGTCACAACCTCTGTCACCCCCTTTAGTGGAAAAACTGCTAACATCATAGGAGCGACTGGAGACCAGTCAAGCCAATGGCTTTTTTGCCAGTTGAGAAATTGTCAGCTTGGTGGCCACAAAGTGACTCATAAATTTCTGTACCTGCCTGAATGTCCAGTTTCCTTACTTGGTGAGGATCTCTTAACCAAACTGGGAACCCAAATTACATCAAACCTGGGGTGAGGGGAGGCAGTAAGCTTAAGCCTTGGGACCAGCTTCATTCTCCTTTTCACCATAACCTGAAGTGAGAAATGGAAGCTTCATGTGAAAAAAAAAAATTCAAGTCAGAATCCAGAAAAATTGCTAGAACTTTTCCCTCAGGTTTAGGCAGAAAGAAATGCACTGGGAATGACACAAAACTGTTCACCCATCATCATTGACCTGAAGCCTGGAGCAGTCCTGGTCCAGCAGAGGCAGTATCCAATCCCCTGTGAAGCACAATTGGGCATGGCTGAACACATAGATCACCTGAGAAAAGAAGGAATCCTGATCAAGTGCCAGTCACCCTGGAACACCCCATTATTACCAGTAAAGAAGCCAGGGGAATAACATGGATGAATCTTGAAGACCTCATGTTGAGTGAAACAAGCCAGGCATTGAAGGATGAACAATATATGACCTCACTGATTTGAACTGAGGAAAGTGAACAGTCTCTGAGAACCATTGTCTGAAAGATAGGTTAACAAGGGAGAGAAAGAGAAGAGTAGGCTTTGAGCCATCACCCATATGGGCATAGTCTATGGTAAAGGGATAGAGTATAGTTGCATATTGAAGGATAGGACAGATGGGTAGTGATATTACTGGGTTTGGGGGTGCAGGGTTGACAGGTGAGTCAATTAGGAAGGGCAGGTTGGAATACCCAGGGCATGTAACTATGAATCTTGTCATGCCATGAAACAAGACAGGAGAGCGTCATATGCCCCAGGGGGATGGGGAGGAAGGAACACTTAAGATTAAAAGGGGTATTTAGTCATCATGGGAAAGATTTTTCATTACCTTACAGTAATGGACACAGGACATGGTAAATATCATCAAAAGTTATTAAACTGTACTGCCTAAATTGCAAACTATACTGTAAACCATTGACAAGGTTTAGTTGCTATATTTTACTCTCTATATAACAGTTATAACAATGCTAACATCCATTTTTAAAAAAAGGTTTTAATATGGGGTTGGGAAGGGGGAGGGAGGCTGGGTATGTGGGAGTCTCTAGTATTCCATGTGTGACTTTGCTGTGACCTAAAACTTCTTTGAAAATTAAATGAAAATTTGGGAGCCATGAGAATGAGAGGGGGAAGGTGTCATGGTACACTGGACATCAAATAATAGAGTGATAAAAGGAAAAAAGAATATTTTTTTTAAAAAAGGATTTTTTTCCCATTTTTTTTGAATGTCCCAATCCGCTAATTATATTTTTAGTTTAGTTTTTTTTTTCTTCTGAGTTTCCTTGTATTTATCTCTTGCATTTAAGCTTATCATTATTATTTCTTTTTCCTATTAATTTTATTTGGTTATTATATGGGCCTTATGTTCAAGGAAGGTTTAGATCACAGAAGGGTTACAATGGGGGCTGCAGAGGAGCATTGGTGGGGGATGTCTGGGATGGGGATTCATGGGAGTAAGTTCATCTGAACATACTTGAAAGATATATAAAATTGTTCAAATGATCAAGGGATGGGATATGGTCACAGTGGGTAGACAAACACTCAGTAAATGAAGGAATCTTAATTCCCAGCCTAGAGAGCTCTGCCACATTCTCCAAGGGAGCAGCAACAGTCCTCTGAATGCAGGGGCAGTGTCTGGCAAAAGATGTTGGCCCACGGATGGGTTCTTGTTATTGATGACTAGCCTTATGAGTCTTTGCTCTTGTAATTGAAACTTAGCCTACTGTTACGGTTGCCTAAGAGTTGCCACCTGAAAGCCTCTTTGTTGCTCAAATGTGGCCTCTCTCTAAGCCAAACTCAGCATATGAATGCATTACCTTCCCCCCAACATGGGACATGACTCCTGGGGATGAGCCTCTCTGGCAATGAGGGATTAATACATAGTGCCAACTGGCAACATGATTGGAAAAAGACCTTGAAAAGAAGGGGGAAAATGTAAAGACAAATGAGTTCATGTGGCTAAGAGACTTCTAAGAGTGTCGGGAGGTCATCCCAGAGGTAACGCTTATGCACACCTCAGTAGGATCTCAAAGAACAGCAAAGTGGATAGCACCCCACACAGATGGGCTCCTGAGGGCTCTGGAGACACCCAGGTCCTATATAAGGGGGGATAGCCCCAGAGATTGATGCCTTATTAGTGGGCTCTACTTTGGAATCTGTGCTCCTGAGAGTGACATAGTTGGACTCAAATAAGTTTGATAGGTTTATTCAAGAAAATATGTTCTGTTTTAAAATAATATGGCTGGTTTTCATAAAGCAGAATGAAAGTGTGTAAGACAATATTTGAATGCATATGGCAAGTTCTAGAAGGTATTGTAGGAGGTAACATTAAGTGAGAAAATGTTCTCTGTAAAGTAAAATTTGTCTTAAGATGAAATAACTATAGTCTATGAGTTTATAGTTATCTTTGTAAAAGCACTGTTTAAACTGAAACATTTAAATAACTAATTCCACAAAATCATTATTAAACAGAAACTGAATTGTTGCTAATAACAAAAAATAACTTCTTGACAGAAAAACCAGTCAGAAGCCACCTGTATCAGCATATTAAAGTGGTAATAAGGAGAAGATAATCTTGATTCCATAGAAAATCTTAGGTTTTCATAAAGTAATGGAAAAAGTAGCTTTTCATGTGCTGCTAAAATAGAATACCTGTTAATCAATGTCATCATAATCATTGTAAGTTCTAAGAAGTTTACTTTAAAACAATTTCTAAAGTCATTTTGGTAACTTACGTAAGAAAAATATATAAATTATGTTTTTATTATTAAGATAAAGAAAGTAATTTTGTCCTAATATAAAATGATTGGTTATTAAGAAAGAAAAAAATGTGGGACAAAACCTGAATAAATACTGAAAGTACAAAAATTTCATGGAAAAGAAATTTTTGTGTTTAAAGTTAAGTAAAATTTATTGGGTGTATGTATAAAATTTTAAAATCTGTAGTGTCAAATAAAATACTGATGCAAAATTAATTTTTTTTACTTTCTCTGTTATAATAACAAAGTTTCTTAAATCATTGGTCTGTTTTAACAAAAACTTATAAGGAATTTTCCTCTTGAATAATCAATATAAAAAGAAAAGATAATCAGTTTTATCACAATAGCTTCCTGTACTTTAACATTATCATTTCCTTGGTTGTTTAAGAGAAACAAATCTTATTACTTTTAAAAGAACATAAAATTCAAATCTCCTTTCTCAAAGTCAAATCCATAAAAGTATCTTTTTATTTCAAATTATTGTAATAGCTTTGTTCTATTGTTCTAAGTGAAGCACTAAAAATAGTTAAGTTCATTTAATATGTTATAAGTTAATTGGAAAAATGTTTAAAAGTGTTATAAAATTAAAAAGGATTCTTTAACCCTCTGTTAACTAAACTTGTATGAGTAAGTTTCAAATGAATAAAGAATGTATAAAATTCCTGAAAATGTAATAAGGTTTTCTGCACAATATTAAATAAAAG
Organism: Tolypeutes matacus; assembly: GCA_026826555.1. NCBI lineage: Eukaryota > Metazoa > Chordata > Mammalia > Cingulata > Chlamyphoridae > Tolypeutes > Tolypeutes matacus. The sequence goes on from JAKSZT010054380.1 coordinate 8,755,762, forward strand.
TATCATATTGTTTATCATGATTTTAATTATTTTAGAAAATGGTATGTGTCACAGAAACAACCTCTCCACCTGGGAAGCAAGAAGCAAATGATTTGGCTCATATTCCTCAGATTTGTCCACCTCTGCTGAAAAAACAGCTCTCTATCTGCAGAAAAGAAACTGGCCATGGAAGGCTGCCATGAGTGGTACATAATAATTATTATAAGTTAAAATAACCCCACTGCTATATGCATTAGTCCCAAATATTGCTAGTTTTTTTTGCAAAAAAGTTAATATCCATTATGTCACTATCACTTTGTCTTAAAACTTCCTGAACCTTTCTTTAGTATCTCCTTAGGCAAGTCAATCCAACACACACTCACCTTCATGTAAAGAAACCAATGGTGGATTTTTCAGTGCTTCCTCAATTCTGTGTGCATAGCCCAACCATCTGTACTGACCTGGTGGCAAAGAATCTGCCTGCATAGAAGAAACCTCTGGCTGTAACCCTATTTCATTATATTGATGGTATTATGTTAACCAGTAATTCTTTTTTCAGAATTAAGAGAAGCATCAGAAACAATGGTATCTTGTCTTAAGAGCCTGAGATGAGCAAACAATTGGGACAAGCTTCAATATCCCTGCTGCTTTGTCAAACTGTTAAAGTGTTAAAGTATAATGTTTTTCCATATCCCAGACTCCAAAACAATTAATGACCTTCCTGGGGGTTTTAAGATCCTGAAAACCCATTATCTCTCATTTAGCTCAGATGTTAAAATCATTGTATGTGTTAATAAAAAAAAGTGTGTATGGAAATAAGAACCCCTCCTGCAGGCTACTTTTAAAATCGTAACACAAGCTTTATCAGTAAAGGGGGTGGACTCTAACTTACCCTGTAAATTAAATGTAGCCAGCACCAACATTAGCTTTCAGTAAAGTTGTGGCATAGGCAACATTCTAAACAAATACCCTTTGGGTTGTAATCACAATTGTAAAATAGGCCAAATTACAATAGAGCCCCTTAATTAAAAAGCAACTGTGTGCAGCATACTATGCGCTGTTTCAAGTAGAAGGCTTAACCATTAGTGACCTGTCACTCTGAAAACTGCCATCCCTATCTGGGAGTGGATTGCAAATACTAAAAACAAGACAGGAACAATGAACTGTAGTGAACCACCCTCTGGTGAAGAAGAGATCTGTGAAAAGACATCTAAAATCCCTGCCAGCAGCACAGGTAACCATCTGTCATATCCCTACCCAATTCTCTAACACCCCTCTCAGGACTGTTAAAGCAGATGCCCTTGTGAAAAATCCAGAACCATACCATTGAAACCCAAAAAGCAGCAAAGTGGCTCTATAAAAAAAATGGACATCATAACTACTGAACACTGTAGCAGCAGTTCCAGCTGCCTGTTACATGCCAACAGCTCATAAACATGACCCATGACTGTCCATCATGCTCCCTTCAACAACTGCAATATCAGTACCCTCCTGATCTCAGAATAAGCATGGTATGCTTTCACTGCTGCAGATATTACAGCAGAATTCTTAATCAGCCAGTGCTGTGAACTGTGGCCACATCTCCAGTTAAAATGCTAACAAGAACAAGGCAGACACTAAAGTTACAGGTTAAAATGCCAGCCAACCTATGTCCCAAAAAAGAAATGTAATAAAAATTTTTGTTTCCCATGCCTCAAATTATACAAGCTGGAACAAAATAAAATCATTTTAGCCATAGGCTTATGCAGCCCTACTGGTTGGTAATCTTAAATCCATGAAAAATAATCACTCAAAACCATTATTATAAAACCACAGTTAATAATCTAAAGTCTATTCCAGCTAAAACTTTATGTGTGTCTATGTAAACTCTTCTTATGCTAAAATTAATTTTTAATGTGCTTATATACTGTTATTAATCCTTCCTCTCAGACTCTTGGGAACAATAGCCTCACAGGCAAACCTGAATTTCATTACCAATTCTTATCCTTACACAAACTTATAATTATGATTCTCCTCATATCAGCAGGTTCATACACCTTCTGTGTGATAACTCATTTTATCCTAACAACTGCCCAAAATGCCATAAATAATCTTCTGCTGCAAAAATACAGTACCTGCCACTGAACCAAAAACCATGCCAAAACAAACAAGCAAAAAATTAATACAAGAATGACCCCAAACAGCAGGAAACAGCTCAATGAGTCATCAACCCAATATCCACTCTCCCTTCCTACCCCTTAACTATATTAAAGGAAATTGGGAATGTTGGCCCCATTTGGCAAAATGACCCACCCACAATGCCAGCCAGCAACCCAGCTGCTGCCAATTTTCCTATGCCCCAATAATAGATAGTCAAAACCCCCACCTTCTCTCCCTGAAAGACAGAATATGCATTCCAGCATGTACACCTATTCCCCACAAGACCCCCTTCCAAGAGGGTTAAAGTCAGTACTTTTCTTTTGTCCTCACTAATACCCTGTCCCTATGCTAGTTAAAGGCCAGGCCAAATCAGTCAGATGGGCCAAAGTTTCTCTTCATACCCCCACCATTAGGGTAGGCTGAAGTCACACTTCATATCCTTGCCATGCCACTGATCTAAAAAATTAATCTGCCTGAACTTTGATCTGAATCCAAGCCTCATAGAACTAAAGTCTAACACCCAGGAATATCTCCTGGGCAGGCCCCTTGCCCTTCCCACACCACCCCACTCCTAGTCACCAAAAATGGGTGTCCAGGGCTCAACACATCCCCCAAAACTGGCAGATCCAATCACCCCCCGACAGCAGACAAAATATAGCCCCAGCCAGAACTGGATCCCATCCACCCCAGGGTATGCCAGAGTGTCCAACTTGCAGGCCCATATAAAAGCAGCTGGTAGGGGGTGCCCAACTCACCAGGAGGACAGACCATGAGTGGGATGGTTCACCCTACTTTCATGAGGAGCAGGATGGACTTGGACAATTTCTTGGAGGAACTCTGGGAGCCTGTGGGTCATAGAATCCTTTCCTTGGGCCTGTCTCTCTGGCCAGCTCAAACTGGTTTCAGGTTCCTGCAAGGTGGTGGGGGCACTCAGAAAACAGGTGGAGTCTCAGATGTGGGGTGGAAGGCCAGGGATGCTTATGTTTCCCTTTGATATCCTCTTCTGGAAATAAAGCTTACCATTCATTCTAGAATCTGGCCACCATCATGGTCACATTGCAAAAGTGAAACCAATCAGAATCCAGGGGTTAGCTCACAAATACTCCCGGTATGTGATGGGTGGAAGGGTGGAAGGGTGGGGACATGGTCATCCTCTTCAGAAATCCTACCCTCACCTTGAATGGACAGAAATTTTAAAGGGAATTTAACAGCCACCAGCAGCAGTAGTCAGCCATCAAGCTCAGGAAGGAGCTAGTTTTTCCTCAAATCTGGCACAACACTCCTGCCACCTTTGGAAACAGTCACTTTGCCCTTCAAGAGCACAAATTGTGCTCCTTTTTTTTTTTTAAAATTAAAACAAAAAAAAAAAAAAAAAAAGCATCCCACGCTGACAGCACCCACAAAAAAATCACTTTATCATTCACTTTGCAAACTTCCTGCAAACTTACCTTCACGGTTAGAGGCATGAAACAAAGGATCCAAACTCAAGACCAGGGTTGAATTGCAGTCACAAAATTGATCCAACGAAGTCCTATTCTAAACCATGATCAAGATGCAGATTGGCCATAAGGGGCCAGCACTATGGTACCAGACTGAAAAATAGATAGAGGGAACTTTTTTTGGTTATATGTATGTGCAATCTCGTAAAAGTCTGGTGAGTATGTTTTGTTTGTTTGTTTGTTTTAATATGCATTATCAATAAATGTGCAAAAGTAAAAAAAAAAAAATGAATTAAAAAAATACCCCAAAGTAGGGAAAGAGCCAAGATGGTGGCAGAGTAAGGAGCTCCTGCAGGAAGCTCGTGCTACAGGGCAGGTAGTAATCAACCAGAACTATCTAAAGCACCTGTTTGGGGGCCCCAGGAGATCAGAAGAGTATCCTGAAAAATTCTTGAAATTATGGAAGGAGACTGCCCATCTGCAGAGAGGATTCATGAATAGAGCACTCCACACCATGCAGGTTTATGCCCGTAGTGCAAGCCACCTCGAGGGCTATTCTGTGGCTGGAGTTGGAAGATACATTTCCTAAAAAAGTGGGGGAAGAAGATATAGTGTGGCACCAACTTCATCTACTGATTAGTAAATTCAGCAAGCTAAAGCATAATCCTAGGAACAGCTAAACTTTGAGCTTCTCCAGGTCAGGAGGATGCCATTAACTGCCATTTTGACTCCACCCCTGGCATGAGGGAAAGTGGCACTGATTGTAAATCACAGTGCTGATAGGGACTGGCCTCTTTCCACCCAGATCTCTTTGCAGTTCTAGTCTAAACCCCACCCCTACCTCCAGCAGTTAGGAAGCTGGGGGGACTTGCACCACCTCTCTGGGAAACTGCAAGCCACATTGCAGAGGCCAGTGCCAATCCTACTCTAGCAGTATCAGCCACCTCAGGAGCCATTCTGTGGCTGGAGTTAGAAGCTCCATTTCCTATAAATGGTGGAGGAAGAGACAGTTGTCTGCTGACCTCAACTACTGATTTGTGGACTCAACTGGTTAAAGTATAATCTGAGAAACAGCTGGGTTTGATCCTGTCTAAGTTGGAAAGAGTCCAGTAGCTGCAATTTTGACTCACTCCCAGCATGAGGGGAAGCTTGGCTTACTGAAAATCTGGTTAACTTAGGGTCTGGCTTCTTTCCACCAAGATTGGACTGCAGCCTTTCCTAGGCTCCAGCCCCACCTCCAACAGAGAGGAAACTGGGAGGACTTCCACCAGGTCCTCCAGGCAACTACAGGTGCTCTCCACCAGCACAGACTGAATAGTCAGACACCTGGAGGCTGCATTCCTGCACCCCAATAGGATAGGAGAGTTGGGTATCCTGTCTTTCTGGACAATGGCAGGTATTTTTAGCCCACATGATCTGGTTTGTTGAGTGCCTTCAGGTCTATCTCCACCTCTGTCTCCCCATGGATAGGAGGAGGTTGGTGTTCACTCAGCCTTTCAGGACAACTATAGGTGCTATTGGGCTGCACAGACCCAACCATTGGGCACCTGTGGCTCTACACCCATCCCCAATAGGATGAGAGACAGACTGTGCTTACCCAACTTCTCTGGGTAGCTGCAGGTGCTTTTGGTCCACATAGCCTGAACTGGTGGGTACTTGTGGATCCACCCACACCCCCTAATAGGAAAAGAAGGGGCTGGTTTCTCCACAGCCTTTCTTGGCAATAAAAGACACTTTTGGCCTGCATGGACTAGACTATTGGTTGACTATGGATCCACCCCCACTCCCAGGAGGATAAGAGGGGTTTGGTGTCTCCATAGCCTCTCCAGACAATGGTAGGTGTTTTTGGCCTACAAGAAATAGTCTGGAACCTGTGGATCCAACCCCATGCCATAATAGGATAAGAGGAGGCTGGTGTTTCCTCAGTCTCTCCAGGCAATGACAGATATTCTCAGCCTAAAGGAACTGAACTGTTGGGCACTCATAGAACCACCCCTACCACCCAATAGGATAGAAGGGAGCTGGTGTTTTCTCAGCCTCTCCAGGCAATAATAGGTACTTTTGGCCTACAGGAACTGAACTGTTGGGTGTTGGTGGTTCCATTTCCATCCCCTAAAGGACAGGAGAGACAGTACTCCCTCAGCTTCTCAGAGTAACTGCAGGTAAATTCAGCCCACACAGATTAGACTGTTGGGTAGTCCAAAGGGTCAATTCCCAACTCCAGCAGGGAAGGGGTCTGGTGCTATCTCAGTTTACATGGACAACTGTAGTCATTTTGGACCCAAACAGCATAGAATGTGGCCAACTACTATAGCTTCATCCCTACCAAAGGTAGGGGTGTGATGCTTCATCAGTCTCTCTGGGCAACTACAGACAGTCTTGTCCTGCTCAAGTTGGATTATTATACATAGCTGCAGCTCTGCTCCTACCCCTGAAAGAGTAGAAAGGTGGGAGAAGCTTCATCAATTCCTGGGGCAACATGGCCAGGTAAAGTATCCATAGCTTACAGCACCAACTACATCCTTGACTCCTACTATACAATGAGCAAGGGAGAAAAGACAAGAAAGTGCTAAACTAAAAGGAAAATCTCCACCCAGAATAAATAGATCTACAAGCCAGATGTGAAAACACCAACAAAAAATTACAATCCATATCAAGAAACAGGATGATATGGCCTAGTTAAAGGAATAAGATAAGCCTGCAGATGACATAAAGGAGTTGTAACAACTAATAATAGATGTTCAAACAAATCTCCTTAAATTCAATGAGATGGTTAAAGAGATTAAGGATATTAAGAAAACACTGGGTAAGCACAAAGAAGAATTGGAAAGCATACATAAAAAAATAGCAGACTTTATGGAAGTTAAAGGTGCAATGAATGAAATTAAAACACACCAGAGACATATAACAGGAAATTTGAGGAAGCAGAAGAAGGAATCAGTGAGCTTGAAAACAAGGCCTCTGAAAGTTAACTTACAAAAGAATAGATGAAAAAAATAATGGAAAAAATTGAACAGGGAACTAAATGACAGCAAGAGATGATAGGCAAACATATGTGTCATGGGTGTCCTAGAAGGAGAAGAAAAGGGGAAAGGAGCAGAAAGAGTATTTGAAGAAATAATGGAAGAAAATTTCCCAACCCTATCGAAAGACATAGATATTCATGTCCAAGAAGCACAACATAGTCCCATCTGAATAAATCCAAATAGACCTATTCTGAGGCACATACTAATCAGAATGTCAAATGTCAAAGACAAAGAAAGAATTCTGAGAGCAGCAAGAAAAAAGCAATGCATGACATATAAGGGATACCCAATAAGATTAAGTCCCGATTTCCAATCAGAAACCATGGAGGCAAGAAGGCAGTGGTATGATATGTTTAAGGTACTGAAAGAGAAAAACTGCCAGCCAAGAATTTTATATTTTATTATCTGTCAAAAGTGAGGGTGATATTAGAATATTCACATATAAACAGAAACTGAGAGAGTTTATAACAAAAAGACTGGCTTTGCAGGAAATACTAAAGGGAGTGTTACAGCATGAAAAGAAAAGATAGGTGAGAGAGGCTTGGAAGACAGTATAGAAATGATGTCTGTATCAGTAACAGTAACTAAAAGTGTCAAAAAAGTGGTGAAAATAAAATGACAGGTAAAACCCAGATTAAAATGGATGAATTAAGGACTGCCTTTACAGTAATAACATTGAATATTAATAGATTAAACTCCCCAATCAAAGGACACAGACTGGTGAATGGATAAGAAAATATAAACCCTCTATATGCTGTCTGCAAGAGACTCAACTTAGACCCAAGTATACCAATAGCTTGAAAGTGAAAGGTTGGAAAAAAGATATTCCATGCATGCAGAAATAACAACAACAACAAAAAAAAAAAAAAAAAAAAAGCTGGTTTACCTATATTTTTATCAGATGATATAGATTTTAAAAGCAAAACTATTAGAGATAAGGAAAAACATGACATATTAATGAAAAGGGATGATTCACCAGGAAGAAATACAAGCATAAATTCTTGTATTATGAAGAATAATACACCTAAACAGGATGCCCCAAGATACACGAAGCAAACACTGGGAAAACTGAAGGGAGAAATAGACATCTCTATTAAAATAGTTGAAGACTTCAATAGAACACTCTCAGCATTGGATAGAACATTTGGGCAGAGGATCAATAAAGAAACAGAGAGCTTAAGTAATTTGAAAAATGAACTAAACCTAATGGACATATACAAAACATTTTACCCCCAAAGACCAGGATATACATTCTTTTCAAGTGCTCATGGAGCTTTCTCCAGGATAGACTACATGTTGGATCACAAAGCAGATCTCAAGAAATTGAACAAAATCAGAATTATACAAATCATTTTCTCTGATCATAATGGAATAAAGTTGGGAACCAAAAAGGGGTAGAAAAAATGGAAATTCACATGTACATGGAGATTAAACAAGACACTCAAATAACCAGTGGGTCAAAGAGGAAATTTCAAGAGAAATCAATAAATATCTTGAGATGAATGACAATGAGACCACAACATATCAGAACCTATGGGATGCAGTGAAGGCAGTGTTGAAAGGAAAATTTATAGCCCTCAATGCTTACATTGAAAAAGAAGAAAGAGCTAAAATCAATGACCTAACAACATAGCTGGAGAAACCAGAAAAAGAAAAGCAAACTAATTCCAAAGCAAGTAGGAGGAATGAAATAACAAAGATCAGAGCAGAAATAAATGAAATTGAGAACAAAAAAACAACAGAGAAAATTAACAAAACCAAAATTTGGTTCTTCAAGAAGATTAACAAAATCAACAAACCCTAGCTAGACTGACTAAGAAAAAAGGAGAGAAGATGCAAATAAATGAAATTAAAAAATGAAAATGGGAACATTGCTACTGACCCCATAGAAATAAGAGGGATCATAAGAGGATATTATGAACTCTTTTATGCCAAAAAATTAGACAATGTAGATGATATGGAAAAATTTCTAGAAACATACAAACAACCTACACTGACTCTAGAAGTAATAGAAGACCTCAACAGACCTCAACAGTCATCAACAGCTCCCCAAAATGAAAAACCTAGGACCAGATGGTTTCACAGGTGAGTTATTCCAAGCATTCAAAGAAGATTTAATACCAATCTTACTCAAGCTCTTCCAAAAAATTGAACTAGAAGGGATGCTACCAAACTCATTTTATGAAGCCAATATCACCCTAATACCAAAGCCAGATAAAGATAATATGAAGAAATAAAATTAGAGACCCATTTCTCTATGAATACAGATACAAAAATCTTCAATAAAATATTTACTAAATGATTCCAACAACATATTAAAAGAACTATTCATCATGATCAAGTGGGTTTTACAGGAGGCATACAAGAATGGTTCAACACAAGATAATCAATCAGCATAATACACCACATTAATATATCAAAGAAGAAAAATCACATGATCTTATTGATTAACGCAGAAAATGCATTTGACAAAATACAGCATCTTTTCTTGACAAAAATACTACAAAAGACAGGAATTGAAGGAAACTTTCTCAACATGATAAAGACCATATATGAAAACCCATAGCTAACATTGTACACAATGGTGAAAGATTGAAATCATTCCCTTTGAGATCAGGGACAAGACAAGGATGCCCATTGTCACCAATGTTGTTCAATGTTGTTCAATGTGTTAGAAGTTCTAACAAGAGAAATTAGGCAAGAAAAAGAAATAAAGGCAACCAAACCATAAAGGAAGAAATAAAACTTTCACTATTCAGAGGTGATATGATTCTATATCTAGAAAGTCCTGGAAAATATACAACAAAGCTGCTAGAGCTAATAAATAATTTCAGTAGAGTGTCAGGATACAAGATCAATACACAAAATCAGTGGTGTTTCCATACAATTGTAATGTGCAATATGAGGAGGAATTCATGAAAAAAATTCCATTTAAAATAGCAACTAAAAGAATCAAATATTTAGGAATAAACTCAACCAAGGTTGTAAAGCACCTGTATTCAGAAAACAATAATGCATTGCTTAAAGGAATTTTAAAAGACCTAAATAATTGGAAGAACATTCCATACTCATGGATTGGAAGACTGAATATCATTATGATGTCAATTCTACACTAATTAATATACAGATTCAATGCAATCCCAGTAAAAATTCCACCAGGATTTTTTTAACAAATAGAAAACATAATAATAAAATTTATTTGGAAGGGTAAGAGACCTGAAAGAGCCAGAAACATCTTAAAAAGGAAAAATGAAGTTAGACGATGCTCACTTCCAGACTTTAAATCATATTACCTAGGTACAGTAGTAAAAACAGCATGGTGTTTACATCTCCTCAAATTCAAAAACACTTCTGTGATTCAAAGTACTTCAAGAAGGTGAAAAAGAAGCCCATTCAATGGGAGAAAATATTGAGAAACGGCATGTCCAATAAGGGTTTGATTTCCATTCTATATAAAGAGATCATACAACTCAACAATAAAAGAGCAAGCAATCCATTTAAAAAATGGGCAAAAGATTTGAATAGATATTTCTCCAAAGAGGAAATACAAATGGCCAAAAATATTCCATATCACAAGCTATTAGGGAAATGCAAATCAAAACAACGAAATGCAGTGATATTATCTAACACTGCATTGAATGGCCATTATTTTTTAAAAAGACAACAATAAGACATGGAAAGGATTTGGAGAAATAGGAACACTCCTGAACTGTTGGTGGGATTGTAAAATGGTGCATCCTCTGTGGAAGACAGTTAGGCAGTTCCTCAGGAAGCTAAATATAGAACTGTCATATGATCCAGCAATTCTTCTACTCAGAATATATCCAGAAGAACTAAAAACTATGACACAAACAGGCATTTGCACACCGATGTTCATAGCAACATTATTCACAATTGCCAAAAAGATGGAAACAACACAAGTGTCCATCAACCAATGAATGGATAAACAAAATGTGGTATAAACATACAATGAAATACTATGCTCCAGTAAGAAGAAATGAAATTGGGACACATATAACAGGTATGAATCTTGAAGATATTATACTAAGTGAAGTGAGTCAGACACAAAAGGACAAATATTGCATGGTCTCATTAATATGAACTAAACATGATGAATAAACACATGGAGTTAAAACTTAGAGTATAGGTTATTAGGAGATAAGAGGAAGGTTGAGAAGAATTACTGATGGTCAATGTATGTAGAAGATTTAATTAATGACTGAAAAAGTGTGGAAATGGATAGAGTTGATGGTAACACATTATAGTGAGTAGCAGCTGGTTTATTAATGTGATCATGGCTGAAAAGTGTAGTCTGGGGAAATAAATGTCAATTGACTGAAAGCTAAAGAATAATCAAGGGACTAAATAACACAGTGAACCCAGAGGTGGATGAAAATTGTGGTTAGGATACAAATGCAAGAGTGTCCTTCTGTGAGCTAGAGCAGATGTACATCACAATTGCTGGGTGGTGGGAAGGTGGAGAAGTATTGGAAAACTACAATTGGTGTGACTGATAGACTGTGGTTAAAAGCAATACTATAATATTCTTGCATCAGTGCCAAATATATACTGTGTTGATAATGGAGATGTATGGAAAAAGTGTGCCAAATGTATGGTATGGACAGTGGTTGGTGGTAATAGTCTGATGACATTATCTCATAATCTGTAACAAATGTTCCACCACAGTATGGTGTGTTCGTGAAGGAGTTTTGTATGGGAATTATACCATGATTGTTTTGTAAGTTCACAACCTCTGTAATAAAAATATATTTAAAAAAAAATACGGTGTGTTGGGGATATATACACCAGATATAAGATAGGTACTATAATTAGTAGTAATATTTTGATGATGCTCTTCTATAGTTTGTAACAAATATTTCACAATAATGCAAGGTATTGGTGGAAGGTTGATGTATGAGACCCCTGTATGATGTTATTCATGTTTATTTTATAAGTTCACAATCTTTACTATAAACTTATTGTTTATGCATGTTCATATATGAATGATATATTTCAATAAAAATATTTTTAAAAAAATACATCTAGGGTGGAGCAGATGGAACTCAAGGGGTTGAGCACCTGCTCCCCATGTACAAGGTCCCGGGTTTTATCTCTAATACTGCCTAAGAACAAACAAACAAATGTAAAAACCAACTTTCATTGGGAATGGCAGTGATTGAGTGCTTGCTTCCCATGTAGGAGGTCCTGGGTTCAATCCTTGGTACCTCCTGAAAAAAAAAACAACACTATTAGAGATGATAAAAAGCAGGATTCAAATTGAAGTTTAATGGAAACAATTATGTGGAAAATACAGTTGAGAAATTCTCCCAGAATACAGAAGAAAAAATAAAATAAAAGAGATGGAAATTGTGTTGCAATGGTAGCTATGAACAACAGAGTTCTCTAAAGCACCAAATGTCAGGAGAGAGTGATCCATAGTTCTCATGGGAAAAGCTTGTGACTAAGGAGTGTTGAACTTAGCTGCATTTTGTCTAACTTATGAAGGAAACAGGCATTCATATATGCTAGTTTTCAAAAATGTGTCATTCACCTAACTTTCTTGGAGAAACAACAAACATTTAGTGGACTGAAAGAGAAATCAAAATGAAGAATTTAATAATAGAATATTTGTTATCAAGGGATGGCAGACCTCCTAGAGGACTAGTAACAATCACAAGGTCACCACAAGTTCTTAGAATCCCCACTTAGCAAATAGCACTGGTTGAACTGGGTTCATTGTTCATATAAGAATATATAATGCATTGGCATCTGGATTTACTTTAAAAGCAAACCATTTCATTATGAGTTGGTATTCCTCCAAGGACACAGATGTGTAATTGGGCACAAGTGATTGTTCTGGAAAATTCTCTACCTCAGGCATTACCACAAGATTCAGAAGTTCAATTAAATAAGATTACATAACAATAATGTTAAAAAGAAAGGAAAAACTCCTGCTCAGACAAAAAAGACTGAAAAAAGTGTTAAAAAGTCCTCGAAGTGTTAAAATGATTAATTGAGGGTATTAAAAATATACCCTCAATTGTTGGAGAGGATGTGGAGAAAGGCAGAGGAAAACTCATTCAGTGCCAGTGAGATTGTAAAATAATGAAGGCCGCTGCTGCCACATGGAAGACTGGGAGGTCTTCAAGAAGATAAGAATCAAGTTGCACCCTGGTCACAACCAGGTCACAGACACCACCTGATGTAAAGAGGGAAGGATCCTTAGATGGAGCAGGACCTGAGTTCAGTCTGTTCGGCCTGGTTAACCCCCTGGCCAGCCACCTGCCCTTAATGCCCTTGTCCTGTCCAACCCCCAAATCCCTACCCCACCCAACCCTATGGATTGCCATGTTTGCTTTCTGATTATGTACTGCTGTCCACAGGAATCCTGTCCTGTTTCAGACACAAGGAAGGCTCTATCCTGGTTTTCCTAAAACATCTGTATCCCTCTCCTGGAATAAATATTTTCATTTTACAGTGTCCATGTTAGGAAGTCAGTTAGTTTTGCATTTTCTCTTTAAGGGAATGAAAGATAAATTATATTCTTCATTTCACATCCTTTTTGGAGATATTCAAAAGGAAAAGGAAGCCCTACCATGCAGCTATCATGACTACCTTCTTGCTAATTTTCTTTACCTCATCTTGCCGTTTCTTCAGCAGTCTGAGTTACTAGGTACAGACAGTAAAAAGGGCTTCCTCAATTGCCGATTTATACACCTCTCATGCATTCTGTGAGAAGACAAGAAACACCCTTATGCCTAAATAAATATCTTTATTTTTAACCTTTGTTCATTTGTCATGATGCCACATAATTTAATGGCTCCCTAATGCAGAAATGTACAAAAGATAAATAATAAAAACAGTTGTAACAAAATTCTTCATCATTTGAGGGCCAACCTCCCATTTGCAGACCAACGCCACCCTCTACACTCTGCAGCTGAGAGAAATGTTTGGTTGGAAAAGCTGCCTCACCGCCAGGGAATTTGGGGTGCTCTGTATGGGGTACTGTATTTACTTGGACCACAAGAGACAAGTGACCACAGTTTCAAAAACAGGCTGTGAGATTCAAAATAGAAACTGAAGCTTGCCAAATGGAAAGCTGAGATTTCCACATTATCTGTGATGACATCTGCTCAATCTGTTCAGTAATTCTTCCTTGAATGTATATGTTAGCTCCATTGGCAAAATAACCCACCCATGACCCCCAACTGACTCCAACAAGTCTTCCCTGCCCCAATAACAGATGGCCAAATGTTAGCCCCATTCATCAAAATGACACATCCATAACCCCCAACTGGCACCAGCAAGTCTTCCTGCTGCAATGACAAATGGCCCAAACCCTCACCCTCTTCCCCTGAACAAATAGGATATGCCTTACCTCAAACTGATCACAGGATTGTTGTACATTCCATTGGGCATTCTGACACATACACCACATCCTCCCCAAGACCCCCTCCCAACATGGTAAAAGTCAGAACTTTTTCACTGTTCTCACTAGTACCCCACCCCCAGACTATTTAAGCACAAACTGGAGTCAGTGGGCAGACTGAAGTCTCACTTCAGACCTCTGCCATGCCAGTGATATAATAAACTTCTCTGCCTGAACTTTGGTCTGTCCCTGAGACTCACAGAACCAGAACCTAACATTTTGGTGCTGAAACCTGGGAGGCCTCATGGAGAAAGATCAAATCTTAGAGGTGCTCTTCCTCTACCCTGCCATTGTATCTTCATCAACCAACACTGGACACTGACTCATCTTTGGGTGAACCTTGGGAACTCTCTGGAGGGTTCTGTCCCTTTTTTGGTCACCTGTCTCCTTTTTCTCCAAAAATCCTAGTGCTAGGTCAGTGATCCTCTCCAGCATCAGGGAACTGTCCCTTCATATGACCTCTTGGCTTCAGGGAGGAGGTTAACCGATTTGAGAATAAGAGATCTGAGGATGCTTGCATCTCTTCTCTCATATCCTCTTTTCCAAAAAGTTCCTTGAGCTCACCCTTTCCCCTTCAGTTACCATGGACAATTATTAATCACTACCTCCAAAAGAAACCCCTTTGGGGTGTTTTCTCCAAAATCTTAAAACCCTCTATCCTGGGGGAGAATTAAACCAAAACAGCTCATTTTTTACTCTGCCACTATTAACCTCAATTTAAATTAGATAACAAAAGCCAGTGTCCTGAACATGACACTTAGGTCATTCAATTTCTCCCAAACCTTGAGAACTATAACCAATGCAATGGCGGGTCATTTGAGATTCCCTACATCCAGGCTTTCTTTCTCCATAACCATCCCTCTCTCTGCCAGTCCTGCACAACCTATCAAATCCTTCTTCTCTACAGCTGACCCCTCACCCACACACAGTTGATCCCTCTTCTGACTTTGATGCCTCCTATATGCCACAATGCCTTCTCCCCATTATGCTCCCACAACCCCTTCAGATTCTTCATCTCAACCTCCTATCTCCCCACCAAGTTCTCCCCATTTACTCTGATCTTTACCCATGGTGTTCCAGCTGAACACCATGCACTGCCACCCCCCACCCCACCCTTGGAACTCCCACTTAGGGAAGTGGTGGGCACTGAAGGCATTGTCCATATACATGCTCTCTTCTCATTTCCCAACCTTTCCATATTGAGAAATGCTTGTGTTCTTTCTCCACAGGCCCCTCACAATATACCAAAGAGTTCCAATATCTTAGTCATATGACCTAAACTTCCAAGATCACTTCTAAGGAAAAGTCTCACATTTGAGCCACAGCCACTGCTTTCAGAGACACCCTTCATACTCATGACCCAGACTAACACACTGCTGGCCCCACTGCCATCCCCCCCAATGCCCCAGGTTGAAACTACCAACACATCTCCCCGGACCTTACCCACATGTTCCACTTCCTTACTTGCATAATAGAAGGACTAAAAATGGTGTCCCTAAAAGTTGTAAATTTTGATAAAATCCAAGAAATTACACAAACCCTGATGGAAACCCCACAGTCTTTATGAGCTGACTCAAAGAAGCAATTTGAAAATAGACTAATGTAGATCTCAATTCTGAAGCTGGAAAATTATACCTCCACACTCATTTCACCTCACAGTCCAGCCCAGACATTAAGAAAATGTTGCAAAAACTAGAGAATGGACCACAAACTCCTCAAAAGGACCTCATTAAAACTACTTTCAGGGTCTTTAACAATGGAGATGAGGAAATGAAACATCAAAAGATCAAACAAGATCTGGCTAAGTACCATTTCATGGCAGTCACCATTCAAGACAGTCAAAAGAAACCATCTAGCTCTGCATGAATTCTGCCAGGACCCTGCTTCAAGTGTGGCAGAGAGGGACACTGGGCAAAACCATGCCCCAATCCCTGTGCTTCAACAAGCCAAAAAACAGCAACTCTGAAGCCAGACCCTAACCCAGAGCCAGGATTTTCCTTCCCAGAACTACTGGGCCTAGACACTGAAGACTGATGCTGCTTGGGTTCAAAGGCCCCCTTCATCTCCATTGCTGAAGCTGAACCCAGGGTAATCATAATGGTTGCAGGTATGTATATCTCCATTTATTGGGCACAGGAACCACTTATTTGGTCTTATCAAAACATGCTGGATCTTTAGTCCATTCCTCAATCTCTCTTGTGGGAGTTAATGACCAAATAAGTCCCCTCTGGACACAATCCTTGGCTTGTCTCCTTGAAACAGCCTCCTTCACCCATTCTTTCCTAACCTTACACACCTGTCTTACCCCCTTAATAGAGCAAGACCTATTAGCCAAGCTACATGCCACTATTAATCGCCCCATCCTAGACACACCTACAACAGAAGCCCTTTTTCTCCTACACACACTCCCACTGCCACCCTTAAACATCTCCCAACCCTAGAAAAACATGTTAACCTTGTAATGTGGGACACCAAGTATCCCTCCATAGCTAAACACCATAACCCCATCAAGGTCACTATTAAAAATCCTGATCAGTTCCCAAGCAAGCCCTCTTTCCTCTCAAGCAATACTTGTGTTACCAACCATTAACAAATCTCTCTGTGGGACTTCTGTGGCCAACAAACTCATCTACTAACACTCCTATTCTAGCCATGAAAAAGCCAAACAACATCTACTGACTAGTCCAAGATCTATGGACAGTTAACAATGCAACTCAGTCCCTCACACCCGTTGTGCCAAACCCATACATACTACTTTCATGAATACCTCCCAACACCTCTCATTTCACCATCCTAGATCTCAAATACACATTCTTCATTATCCCCCTCAATGGCTCTTCCCAAAACCTGTTCACATTTACCTGGACTGACTCAACTACAAAAGTTGTTCAACAACTCACCTGGACAATCCTCTGAAAGGGGTTTGGCCACAGCCACCACACATTTGGACAAGCCCTAGCCTGTGATCTCTCTGCTCCACCCCTAAACACCAGAGTTATTTTACAGTATGTTGATGACCTCCTTTTGTGTAGTCCCTCCTTAAAAGGTTCCATTTTAAGGAGGGACTACCTCCTCCTTAACTTCTTTGCAAGCAAGCAATACCAGATATCTCCCAACAAAGCCCATTTCTTCACCCATGAATTTACATACCTCAGGTTACACATAATCTCCACCCACAAAGGCTTAACACAAGAGCAAAAAACTTATCTCTGAAACCCTTATAACCACAACTAAGTGAGAACTTCTATCCTTTTTAGGACTTGCCAAATTTTTCTGTCTCTGGGTATCTAATTTTGACCTCATAGCCAAACCCCTGTATTATGTGATTGTGGGCAACCTCAATGAAACAAAATCTCAACACATATCAATCACAAGTCCACTCAAGCAACTACAGAAGGCCCTGTGTGCTGCACAGCCTTAGCTCTGCCAAATCCAAACCAGCCTTTCCAACTATACATAGACATGAGGGGAGGGTATGCTCTAGGACTCCTAACCCAAAAGTATGGACTTGATCCCTGAACAATTGCATGATGAGACTTGATGGGACTATCACAGGGTTGCCTCACTGTCTTCAAACCTTAGCAGCTGCTACCATACTCATCCAGGAAACTATAAAATTGGTACCCTTCCAAACCATCCAGGTATACTCCTCACACTCTCTTTCCTACTGTCCCACCAAGCAATTTTAATCATTTCTAATACTTTCTTACAAGCCATACACACCACCCTACTCCAAAACCCAAATGTTACACTTCACTGGTGCCCCTCCCTTAAGCCCACTACCCTACTCCCCATACCTAATGTAAAAATGAATGAAAAAGCCCCAGAACATGACTGCTCAGAAATACTTGATCATTTCATCATCTCATTTTCCAAGATCTTGGATCTTCCCTTGCCAGAAACTGTTCCAAACTTGTTCATCGATGGCAGCTCCACCAAAATCAGCAACTCCAATCAGGCAGGATATGCAATAGTAATCCTAAACATAGTCTTAGAATTGGGCACATTACAACCAGGCACAACCTCACAGCTCTAACTATAGCCTAAGATCTCATAGTCAACATATACACTGACTCTAAATATGCATTTCATATCATACTTTCACATGCTCCTCAGTGGAGAGAAAGAGAATACCTTACCACTAATGGCTCCTCTGTCATCAATTGCCACCTGAGTCTGAAACTCCTTCAGACTGTCAGCCTGCCAAAGCATGCAGCAATCCTTCACTGCAAGGGGTACCAAAAACATAACAACCCACTCACACAGGGAAATCATATAGCAGATAAAGAACAAAACTACAAGCCACTAAAACTAGAAACCCATCTTATATTCTCTCATCAATGTTACTAGCATTGCTGCTCACCCCCCCCCAACCTACTGTCTGGAAGAAACACGCTATTTACTGCAGGTCAGGGCAAAGGTCAATAACAGATGAATTTTTAAGGACAATAAGAAAATACTACCAAAACAAGAAAAAGTAAATATCCATATTTCCCTACACAACCACATCCACGTCAGCCCTAAACCACTAACTCAGGTCCTCTTCCACTGCATCACTCTCCCCAACCTTCACAAAATTCTGTCAGAAATTTCAGCGTTCTGTCTCATTTGCCAAACAACCTAGCCTCAAAGACTGCCAGAAACACCCCACATCCCTACTCATCAAACACGTAGACAAATACTCAGGCAAGATTGGCAGATAGATTTCTCTCACATACCCCCCAGTAAAATGAGTGAAATATTTGTTAGTCTTTCTTGATCCCTTTTCAAGATGGGTGTAAGCCTTTCCTAGCACTTCTGAAAAGGATGACGCTGTTACCAAAGTCTTAGTACACGAAATCATTTCCCGGTTCGGCCTTCCCACATCATTACAATCAGATAATGGTGCTGCCTTTAATTCCCAAATCACCCAAGGAGTAAGCATTGCTCTCAACATTATTTGGAAGTTGCACATTCCATATTGACCCCTATCATTAGGCAAAGTAGTATGTATGAACAGCTGAATCAAAATCCACCTCACTAAACTCATGATCCAAACTCAAACCACCTCGATAGAACTTTTACTTATTGCACTCCTCAAACTCCACTTGGTCCCCCATAAACCCCTCATAAATCCCTTTGAAATCATGTACAGTCAACCCAATGTCCTAGGAAAATTTCCCCTCCCACCTCAGCCTTAAGTGACTACCTCCCCCTTTTAAGCCAACCATGACACACACTTAGGCAACATGACCATGAAGGCTTGCCCCAACCACCAATAGAAATCACAACCCCAGACTTCACACGTGAAGAGTGGGCCTACCTAAAAGCCCTAATCCTTAAGCCCCTCCAACCCCTATAGACCAGACCTCATCTAGTACTGTTAAGCACCCCCACAGGAGGTAAACTGGCTGGCATTTCATTTGCGTCCATTTTACCCGACTTAAACCTGTGCAGCAACCTATGGAAACTGGTCCAGCCCCACCTACCTAGCTCCCCCAGATGGCAAGCCATGGAAAAACATCCACTCCTAACCATCACATCTGTGAACCACAAGAAGGCTTGAAGTTGCCATTTTGCAAGCTTCTGGGTGAGACCAATCCTAGATCAGACCCATAATATGTCCACAGCCTGCCAAGTAATTATAATTGTTTTCTTTGTGCTAACCTTTGTCTTCCTCATCTCTCTAATTCTTTTGGCCATAACAGAGTGTGCCTGCCCCCTATTGTGTCCAAACCATAACCACTCCTTTATCTGGTGGCACCTGAAATCATAAAACTCATGGTTACAGCACTCTTCAAAAATTCCTGTCAATTTTACTCTGAGAATTGCAAACCTCTTATCAAGCCCCCATTAATACTTCCCAATTGTTACTGTGCATCTCCAACCTCTGGCTTCAAGGAGATCTCTTATCATACACCCCTGAAAAAATATATTCCTTCACTATTGTCATTCTAATAATTATAAACCAAAATCATAATGACCACCTTCCCCCTCATTTTTGTCCTGCAATTTCCCCTCACTCTGTGTTCACATGCCCCTCAGAATAACTTGCTCCTCCTAGCCAACCAAATGGCACAATATCTTAACCTATCTTCATGCTGGCTTTTTCCCAACCTATCCAAACCACCTACGCTAATCTCTGTTCAGAAAAAAAGGATGATACAGTAATGTTTATCCAGCGCCACCTCAAATCAAAATAAATAACCAGATTTCAAGCTCTTTTACTGGCAGTATGGCCAGCCATAAATAAGTCAATATATGATCTACACTACCAAATACCATAAAAAGGGCCTCTTTATTCCAACTTAGACATCTCAAATCTACGCTTCCTCTTCTGTGTCTTAGCCAATACCACTAACAACAATACTCTCAGCCATATACCCTCAAACCAGTGTTGACACATATTCCAAATGATTAGGGATGCCACACCCAAACCAGTCAGTAAGGGCACCTGCTCCCTGGGCACCTGCATAATGTTAGCCTGGTTGCAACTGTGCAATAACAAAAAAATACCTGTAACCCCTCCCACAATCTCTCACTACATCAGTGGAAACCATGGAGTTTCCTGTCAGGGCAGACCCACTGGCAAGTTGCTGACTCCTATCACCTAATCAACACCTCCTATTCACCCAACAGCTGACATGACAACTGTCTACCCTTGAACAACACCTTCTCCATGCTTTGGGATGCCACCAGAGTATATCTCTGGGCCTTCCACAATGAATCAACACCAAACCCAGCCCTGAGCCCAACTATGACCTTATATATATATATTCCACAAAATGATTACCAGCATCAAAACAACTGGATGCATGAGTAGTAACTGGACTTTATCCTTCTACACAGCCCCTGGAAATCAATCTAGAGTGTCACTTCTCTGTGAAAACTCTCTATACCATTCTCTCCCTACTGAGTCTCAGGATACCTGCATGTTAGTCTGTGTTGTCCCCTGGATGGGATATACCAATATCTCAGCCACCCCTGCCTCTCTTCTATGACCCCTCATCTCAAAATCTAAACATGTAATGCACATCCCTATAAAGATCACTTGGGCTCTTTGGAACTGCTACAGAAGCCACCTCATTAGGTCTCTCTCAACATTAATACTCACAGCTAGCCACAACCCTCACCAAACTCAGAACAAATAACCACAGGGTTAAAGGCACTTGACATGCAACAATGTCCCTGGCCAAATTAATCCTACAAAATAGAAGGACACTTGATTCTCTAACAGATGCCCAAGGTGGCTTGTGTGCCTTTTTGGGAGAAGCATGTTGTTTCTACATAAATTGTTTGGGATAGATTCAAATAGTCATCAAAGAAATTTAAAAAATAAAGCAAAAATTTAAAAATTCTAATTCTGCAGGGGGTAGGGCATCCTGGATCATGTCTTTCTTCATGCCCTTTGTTCCCTTTATCATCACAGTTGGTCTATTAATCTTTGTCCCTCATCTCATCATAATCTTCTGGCTTCATCTGAAACACAATACACAGACTAAAGCACAATACACAGATTAAAACACACATTGACAAATTCCTACACATGAGAAGTGTTAGTCAATTGCCTTAACCCCAAATTTTGCTGTTCTTGTTATTATCCCACCCCCAGATTATTTAACTTTCTCCACCTGAACTTTGGTCTGTGTCTGAGCCTCATTGAACCGGGATCTAACACTTTATTGTAAATATGTAAAATGAAATTAGAAATAGTAATGTTAAATTGTAAAAGAGAATGTAAAGCCAGGTTAGATTTACTATAACCCATTATAATAAAGATAGATAGTATGGTAACAAGCAATATAAATGTAAATGATAATTCTAATATAATAGAACTTAATTATAAGAAAATTTTAATTATTATATTTCAGCTCTAAATATTTGACATAATAATCTCTAAGAATGAAATAAATTATTAGTTTAGTTATTCAATTTCCATTTCAGCAATAATTCTTTTGGGATATTCAAATTCTTATGTGGGAATTTCTCATATCTTATTGGCATAAATTACCCTAGATAAGAGCACTAAGCAGACCCCAATATTTCAAAATGGGACCCCACAAAGTTCAATAAGCCAAGGGTCAAGGAAGAAATGACAACAAAAATGAGAAAATATTAACAACTCAATGATGAGACAATCTTTTCAAAAGCCACCAGACATCCAAACTTATCACAATGGATAAACTGTTCAAGGAACTGGAAATTGGCCTTCAGGCCCTGAGTTCCAAAATGGCTCCCAACAGTGGATGCTGGCAAGGCAGGACCAAGTACAGTTTGACCTTGTGGGCTCACAGAAAAGCAGCTGTTGGGTGGTGTCTGGCAACAGGCTTAGAGACTATGCACTCCCTTCCTCCACCCCAGGGATCCCCAGTAGACATGGCCTTAACACATCTGTTCTCAAATTACTTGGGGATGGGGCCATGGAGGAGGCACTCTTTTGAAAAGAAAGCAACTAGAAAGAAGGCGATGCTGTAAGGGCAGACAAGAGCGAGAGAGAAAGTAATCACATCTTAGAACAAAGTAATTAAGTTGTAATTCTGTTTTGTAGTGGGGATGTTGTGGGGATTCAAATATAGAAGTAAAATGAATAAACCACTAGGCAAAATCACGATTATGGGTAAAAAAATGAAAACACAGCTGTGGTCAAAAGAGACACACACAAAATACACACAACAACCATGACATGTTGATAATGGGGGAGTATGGAAAAGTGTGCCAAATGTATGGTATGGACGAACCTGGAGGACATTATGTTGAGCAAAGCAAGCCAGACACAAAAGGCCAAATACTGTATGATTGCATTACTATGAATGAAATATATTGTGTAACATATTTTTTGATTAAAAAAAAAATATTTGTATCCAATACATTTAATTGAAAAGTGAATGTATTTATTCATCTGTGTTTACTTTTTAGTTTTTTATTGTTTATATTTTCAATTATTAAATGTACAAAATAAAGTTTTAAAAAAACCACCCTTGTATATTTTAATATATCCTACTTGGTATTGAGGTCTTATATTTTCATAGATCACTGAACTATGTCTTTTCCTTCAAATGTTTGTGTCTCCATTTATGAAATATATGGTTTCTAATTATCTTTTCTCATAATGCCCTGGTTTGATTTTGATCTCAATGATATGCTGGTCTCATCAAAGAATCTGAAATATGTTCTCTGTCCCAGAGAGTTTGTGTAAGTTGGGTGGTTTTCTTCCTTAAGTGGAATAATTTATCAGCCTGAGAGTCTCAGACTGTGTTTCTTTCTGGAATGTTTTTGGTGGGTTGTAGTATGTTGTTTTGATTTTTTTTAAAATAATGCCTTCAATTTCTTTACCTAATAGGAATTTTCAGTATTTCATGATTTGTGTGCATGTATCAGTTTTGCTAGCTCATTTTCACACTTGGTATCTTTTGATCTCTGTATTCTAACTTTTTAGGCCTCAATATTTCATTCAAGGCTTCATGTCTTGTTGGTGACAAAAGGCTGTGTAGAGAATGTGTCTGTTTTGATTCCTAATTTGGTTAACTTTTCCCTCATAATCAGTTTTACCTAGTGGTTTAATTTCACTGATAGATTTAAAAACAGGATTATAACTTAGTTAATTTGTTTCCATCATATGCTTATTTCCAATTTCATTCATTTCTGAACTTTTTAGTATTGGCTTCTTTCTATGTTCTTTCATTTTTATTTATTTATTTTTGTTTTTTGGTTCTTAAGAAGGAAGTGGAAAAAAGGGCAGCAAGATGGCATCAGGTTAAGTGGGTGCTCAACATTTCTCTCACAAAAAATGTCTGAGTCAGGACAAGATCCTGCCTGAGTGAGCTGTTCTGGGAGCTCACAGAGTGGAGACTTTGAGGCATCAATCTGGAGGGAGGCAGACAAATTGCTCAAGATAAAACTGAGATTTTAGCCCCATGGCTGGAAACCATGGATGGTTAAGCCCCATATCAAGGCAAAAAACCATGGTGAGCCCTGACTCAGGCTGGCGACCCAGCAGTAGTGAACATTCTCCAAGAGTGGGAGGGATATAGAAAAGGGCACAGAGGGGTTTCCTTTCTGTGTATTTGGCTGCCTGGACCACCTTTGAGCTTTGGGGAACATACCAGCTTACTCAAGGTGGCACTAGGCAGAGGGGAGAAGCAAACCTGTTGAGGAAGCGTGATTTACTTAAATACCCTGGAATAGAGACACTTGGCCTGTGAGAGGGCAGAGCCAGACAGTTGACTAGTCCTGGACTGAAGACTATCAAAATTTCAACTCCATTAAGGGAGGGCAGCACTAGGAAGCACTTAATAAACTTCCAAGAGACTATTTAGGGTTCCCTGGGAGGAGGGGTGGTATAGAAGAGGGAGTCAAGGGTCATTTCCCTGTGGTGAATTCAGTCACCATGGTCCCATTTGAATTTCAAAAGGGAACTCAACCTAACAGGGAGAGGAGAGGGGGATCTGCTCACACAGCCTGTTGAGTCCTGCTATTGAGTCCTGCTGCCCTGGGAGAATCAAACTGGCCCAAGGGAAAGTGACTTGATAGCTTTCTGAAGAGCTAATTGACACAATGAGAAAGTTAAGCTCAGGGGAGAAGTTTCTGCCTTGAATATACAAGGTCCCTAGTTCATATTTCTGGCTCCTCTTTGAGTAGTGATCCATCGGGATATCAAAAATCCAGCTGATAGTTTAGGACAGGGAAAATGTAGATATTATTTTCATAATAGCCACTCTTGGGTCCCTTATTTTTCCTAAAAAAGGTTCCTTTTTAAAAAAATTTTAACTTAATTTACTCACTAAAACCTGTTTCAAAACCTGCAGAGATAAGGTTGCAGGGTAATTGATTGATGAACACCTGCAGCCTGAGAAGCTCCACAGGGGCCTAAAAAAGAATGCTGTTCTTCCTTAGATTTGTTTGACCACTTGCTTGTATGTTTCTTTTTTTTTTTTTTTTTTTGGTTTCTTGTTTTTCTTTCCTCTTTCCATGCCCCCTTATTTATAATTAGATACTGCTGGCTTGTTTCTTCTTTGCTGTGCTTCTTCTTCCTTGATTTCCCATTTTCTCTGTTTACTGATTTTGTTTACCAATGCTAATTCTTTTACTTCTTTCATTTTTCTATCTTCTACTTTCTGTTATTGTTCTTGCTTTCTACCTTTATTTAGTCCTCAATTTTTCTTGTTTTTATTTATATCTCCTCTATTCTGTTTTCTTTCTTTCATTAACTTTTTTCTTTGTGTCCATTCTTTTCTCTTTCCTTCTCTCTTCACCATTCTACCTTTTAATTCATTCTATATATTTTTTTCTATTTGGTTTCCCATTTCATTGTAGGTACAACACTTTTTTTATTCCTATTACTCTCCACTACTTACATGAGTTAAATATTCATATTACTAAGTCTTATATGATCCCTCTTCTAACTTTTACTACTATTCTATTGCTATTTTCCTTTTTTCTTTTCTTACCTCTTCTACTTTCTCTGGCCCTAATCTTTTTTTCCTCAAGTGAACATAGAAAGCAGCAAGGAAATAGAACAAGAAGAACAAAGTGTCAAATAGAAAACTTAACAAACTTAACAAAAACAGCAGCTAAATAAAACTCTAGAGTTGAGAGAAAAACTAATCAACAGAATAAACCCATCAAGACAAAAAGATGACCAGACAGGAACAAAAAATTACAAGCCATACTAAGAAACAGGATGAAATTGCCCAATCCAATGAACAAACTAAAAAAAAAAGAGAGAGAGAGAGAAAGAGATGCGTAAAATTGAACAACTAATGAAAACTGCCCAAACAAATATCATGGACCAACTTAATGAAGTGTAGGAAGAGATTAAGGATATTATGAAGACACTGGGAGAACATACTGAAGAAATTGTAAACATACATTAAAAGATAACAATATGAGGGTGATGAATGGCACAATCCAAGAAATCAAAAAGACACTGGAAGTACATAACAGCAGATTTGAACAGGCAGAGGAAAGAAATAATGATGTGGAAGACAATACATCTGAAATCAAACAGATAGTAGAACAGATAGGTAAAAAAAAAAATCTGGCATGGACTTAGGTATTTGAATGACAACACAAAATGCACAAACATACATTATAGGCATCCCAGAGTAAGAAGAGAAGGGAAAGGGGAAGAAGGAGTGTTGAAGGAAATAATGGCTGAAAATTTCCCAACCCTATTGAGAGAGATGGACAGGAAATACAGTGCACCCCAAACAGTATAAGTCCCAACAGGCCTACTTCAAGATATATACTTGTCAAACTGCCCAATGCTCAAGGCAAAAAGAAAATACTGAAGGCAGCAAGACAAAAGAGAACCATCACATACAAGGGAAGCTCAATAAGATTAAGTGCTGACTTCACATCTGAAACCATGTATGCAAGAAGGCAGTGGTGTGACATAGTCAAGGTACTAAAAGAAAGAAAACCTTCCAGCTAAGAATTCTCTATCTGGCAAACCTGGCATTCAAAAATGATGAATTCAATACATTCACAAACAGAAATTAAGAGATTAAGGCAATAAGAAACCTACCATTCATGGAATACTAAAGGGAGTTCTGCAGGTTGAAAGGAAAAATTGGGGGGCAGTTTAAGAATAATTTAAAAGACAAAAGAAGAGATATATGATATATATAAACCCAAAGAAAATATGGCTAATGTAAGTAATTCCTTGAGAGTAATAACACTGAATGTTTATGGATTAAACTCACCAGTCAAGAGACACACATTTGCAGAATGGATAAGGAAATATGACCCATCTATATGCTGTTGACAAGAAATCCACCTTAGACCCAGGGATTCGAGGAGGCTGAAAGTGAATGGCTGGAAACAAATTTTACAAGGAAACAACAACCATAAAAGAGTGGAAGTAGCTATACTAATATCAGACAAAATAGACTTAAAATGCAAAACTGTTGTAAGAGAAAAAGATGGACATTATATATTTCTAAAGGGGATAATTTTCCAAGAAGAAAGAACAATCATAAACCTTTATGCATCTAACCAGAGAACCTCAAATACATGAGGCAAATACTGGAAAAATTAAGTGAAGAAGTACATGCCTCTACAATTATAATGAGGGAATTTAATACCCCATTATCACAATTAGACAAAACATATCAAAAGAGAATAAATAAACAGACTCTGAATAATACATCAGAGGATCTGGATCTATACAGAACACTGCACTCAAATACAATGGGATATACATTCTTCTCGAGTGTGCATGGATCATTCTCCAAGGTAGACCCCATGCTAGACCACAGAAAAATTCTCAATGAACAGAGCAAGATTGAAATTATACAGAATGATTTCTCAACCACAATGCAATGCAGTTGGAAATCAGTAAGGGCCAGAGAACCAGATTAGGCACAAAGATATGGAAGTTAAACAACAGACTCTTAGTCAAACCGTGGGTCAAGGAGGATATTTCAAAAGAAATCAGTACCTACTTTGAAATGAAAGAAAATGACAACAAAACAGATCAAATTATATGAGATGCAGCAAAAACTGTACCGAGAGAGAAATTCATAGCCATAAATGCGAATATCAAAAAAGAAGAAAGAGCTAAAATCAAAGACATAATGGCACACCTGGAGGAATTAGAAAAAGTACAACAAACCAACCCAAAAGGATGTAGAAAGAAGGAAATAAGAAAGATTAGAGCAGAAATAAATGAAATAGAAAGTAAGAAAGTACTAGAAAAAATAAACAAAACCAAAGCCATTTTTTTGAGATCAATAAAATTGACAAACCCTTTGCTAGAATAAGAAAGAGAAGAAGAAAGAACATGCAAAGACACAAAATTAGAAATGAGGTATGTGATATCACCACTGACCCCAGAGAATTAAAGGGTAACATAAGAGGATACTTTGAAAAACTATATGCCACCAAGAAGGATAATTTAGAGGAAATGGACAAATTCCTAGAAACACACAAGCAGCCTACATTGATGAAAGAAGAAATTGATGAACTCAACAGACTAATCACAGATAAAGAGATAGAATCAGTCATCAAAAACCTCCCAACTAAGAAGAGCCCAGGACCAGACAGCTTCACAGGTGAATTATACCAAACATTTCAGAAAGAACTAATACCAATCCTGCTTAATCTCTTCCAAAATATAGAAGTAGAAGGAACAATGCCTAACTCATTCTATGATGCCAATATTACCCTAATACCAAAGCCAAAGATGCCACAAGAAAGAATTACAGACCAAACTTTCTAATGAGCCTAGATGCTAAAATCCTCAACCAAATCCTTGCTAATCATATTCAACAACACATCAATGAATTATACACCATGACCAAGTTGGTTTCATCCCAGGTATGCAAGGATGGTTCAACATAAGAAAATCAATCAATGTAATACACCACATAAACAGATTGAAAGAAAAAATATCTCATGATCATCTCTATAGATACAAAAAAAGCATTCAGCAATTTAGAGCACCTTTCTTGATAAAAACACTGCAAAAGATAGGGATAGAAGGAAACTTTCTGAATTTGATAAAGGGTATATATGAAAAACCCACAGCTAACATCGTGTACAATGGTGAAATCCTAAAAGCTTCTCCGTTAATATTGGGAACAAGACAAGGATACTGTCTATCACCACTCATTTAACATTGTTTTAGAAGTACTTGCTCAACACTGAGGCAAGAAAAATATACAAAATGCATCCAAATTAGAAAGGAAGAAGTAAAAATTTCACTGCTTGCAGATGACATGATTGCATACTTAGAAAGCCCTGAGAAATCTACAACAAAGATTCTAGAGTTTATAAATGAGTTTAGTAAAAGCACAGATTATAAGATCAATGTACAAAAATCAGTAACATTTCTGTACACCAATAATGAAAAGTCTGAGGAGAAGATGAATTTTAAAATACCATTTTCAATAATAACTAAAAGAATCAAATACCTAGGAATAAAGTTAACTAAAGATGTAAATGAGTTGTACACAGAAAACTACACAACACTGTTAATCGAAATCAAAGAATACTTAAATAAATGGAAGAATAATCCCTGTTCATGGATGGAAAGACTGAATATCATTAAGATGTCTATCCTAAACATGATATACAGGTTTAATGTAATCCCAATTAAAATCAACACAGCATTTTTACTGAATTGGAAAATCTATGAAATTTATTTGGAAGGCCAAGTCATCCCAAATAGCCAAAGATCTATTGAAAAAGAAAAATGAAATAAGAATAATCATATTACCTGGCTTTAAAGTATACTACAAAATCACAGTAGTCAAAACTGCATGGTATTGAGCCAAAGATAGACATACTGACCAATGGAACAAAATTGAGAGCTCTGATATAG
>JAKSZT010054381.1:0-14151 GCA_026826555.1 Tolypeutes matacus
ATTTGGGCACAGAGCTGGGACCCAAGATAAGGCAAAGGAGCGGCAGGGTGGGCCAGGTACAGGGCAGTGTGATAGGAGCTCCCTTGCACCTGGGCCTTGGGGGTTGTGTGGACACAGGGCAGGGACAGGAGGCAGTGTGGATGGCTCCCTGGTCTCTGGCTGGGGTTTTGGGGGCAGAGTGGCTGTGGGTAAGGTGGGGACCCCTGCAGAGGGAGGGGCAGGTAGAGGCAGGGGTGGGGAGGGCAGAGGGGAGGAGCTCACACTGGGGCACAGCAGGTTTAAGGGCCAGGGTCCAGCGAGCAGAGGGTTCCCCGCGGCTATGGGCCTCTGCGTCAGCCACCCAGAAGAGAGGTCCAGGGGGATTGTTTGCCTTTCCCTCCTCCCATCCTCCCCAAATGAGCCCAAGCCAGCCTGGTGCTGCCCTCCACGGGCCTAGGGCAGGACCCAGAGCATGAGGCCCTTCATGGGCGGCCCAGAGGTCCTGCTGCCCAGGGTCTCTGCCCTGGAGCCCCACCCTGTGGCTCTGCAGGCCCTGGCTCCTCCTTGCCCTCTGGAGGGCGTGCTGCAGAGCCTCCTTTGCTCTGGTGAGAGCCATGTCTGCAGGGACCACCACTTGGGGTGCCATGCCCACCCATTCCCAGGAGCTGCCGTCTATGGCCACCATGGAAAGGGCCGTGGGGATGGTGACGTACAGGTGCATGTGGTCCACGTGGTAGGTCTGTGGTGGCTGGCAGCCCCCCCTGGTCACCTCCCCAATGGCCTGTGCCTGGCCTAGCTCTTCATGATGTCCGTAAACTCCTCTGCAGCGCCAGCTGTCATGCTGCTGGCCAGAATGACCACAGGCTTCCTGGTACCTAACGTTCAGCTGGACATTACAAGGCCCTTCAGAATCAGGAGTCGATTCCCTGCCTTATATCCTGATCTCCACACACCGTCTGTACCCATGTGTGGCTTGTGGCTCCCATATTGGACGGCTCAAGTTCAGGACCCCATGAGCTGCACCTCTGAGTCTATTTGTAATGCCTGGTCTTTGATGTCTCTTTGAATCAAAACTCATGCAGATCAAATGTAGCTCAAGTGGCTGAGTTCCTACTTCCCATGTACATCCTGGGTTCTATCCCCAGTACCTCATAAAAACAAAAACAAACAAATGAAAAAACAACTCGGGGGAGCCAGTGTAGGTCAGGGGTTCTGTGCCGGCTTCCCACATACAAGATCCTGGAGTTCAATCCTCAGCCCTGATAACTAAAAATAATAAAAAATTCACCTGGTCCTGATTTTTATTTGCATTTTGCAATATTATTGAACACAACTCCTGGAATCGACCTCTAAATGCTTGTGGAACCATGAAGAACAGGGAAATAGCATGCGTGCTCTTCTAGGCATACCCCGTGCATCCTGCCAGTCCCCTCTTGCTGACGGGAGCACAGGTCCCTTAATTATGCCTGCTAGCAAGGGAAAGTCCATGGTTCATACATCAGTCTGCTTAGCCAGATACTCCCACATGCCAACAATGGCATTATCTACTAGAAAGAAGGAGAATGACATTCTAAGCATAGACACAGCCTACTTAGTGAATGAAAATAAGTTTAAAAGCATTGCAAGAATTAGGCTTGTATTAAAAATTTTGTCTGATTATGTGATTTAAGAAAAGTTGCCACCTCTGGGATATCTGAAAAAGGATTCTGCTAGGCAAAGCAGACATGATGATTCTAGGCCTTTTGAAAAGCATCCATTTCACCCCCCAGAATTATGATAAATTGAGATATTGAGGTCAATGGTTAATGGTTTTGAAAACAATTTAAATCTTCAACCCAGAATATTCTTGCAAAACAAAGTTCCATGTATCTAACTCTGAATTGGTCTGACATTCTTTGATCTAGAGTGAAAATATTCTTTCATTAAACACACTACAATTCTCCTCTATAATATTATATTTTTGTTCACTTCTTCTGCATGATTTATCAACTGCCAAATCTTTTTCCACATCAACTATAGAGTCAAATAAGCTGAATTATTAAAGATCTTAATAAACTAAATAAAAGATTAAATTATTTAAAAGAACCCAAAGCTTAAGGTGGTGACATTAGCAAAATGGTGGAGTAAGACATTCCTGGTGAATGGCCCCCCTTAGAAAAAGTGGAAACTTGGCAGACTGTCAGAATCAACTTTCCAAGAACTCTGGAAACTGATCAACAATAGATAACTTTTCAGTAAAGAACAAACCAGGAAAAAGAAAACCTAAAATTGGTTGGAAAGCTGCAGAACACTTTACTTGTGAGCCCCTCCCCAGCCGCTGGCTTGGCGCAGCATCTGTGGCTCGATAGTTTGGCAGCCTGCATGCCTTGAAGTGTTGGTCCCTGATGCCTGGTAATTATCTCATGCAAACACACACATTACAGGTCTTTGTACATCAGTTCCAATCTACTTCTTGGAAGACTGACTTAAAGCATGTATTTGTTTTGCCCAACATGGAATTTGCTCAGGATGGAGAAACAGTAAAGAAGGAGCAGAACAGTGGAGCAGAGCTGAGCTGACCCCAAAATGCCTGGGTTGAAAAGACTGTAATTGAGACAAACAGCACAGCCCAGGGCCCCGAGAAAAGAAACTCCTTTTGTAGAGAGAAAACAGTTGCATATACTGAAGAATTCTTGACGCTCCCATACATGCTAGGCCAAGAAGCATGCTCAGAAAACCTGAGAAGAACCTAAGTTTTCACTGCAAGCTGATCCATAAATTCAGTATAAACTAGGCAGGATATAGAAGAACCTCAACGCACAGCCAATATACCCTAAAATCTGGTGGAAGAGATAGATTCCAACTTCCAGAGTTAAAAAGCCAAAGTAATCAAATGCCCAGACTTTGACAAAAGATCATAAAGCCTACAAAAAGAAACAGGAAGAGATGGTCCATTGAGAGGAACAAAGTAAAATAACAGAAGAACCACAGATATTGGGATGAATAATAGAGATGTGAAGTTGCCTCTTAAGTTCAATGAGCTAAAGGAAATCATGGATATAGAACTAAAGGAAATTGGGAAGGTGATGTATGACCAAAAGGAGCAATTAGAAAATTTTCAAAAGGATCAAACAGAAATTCCAGACTTGATAAGCACAATAACAGAAGTATAAAATATACTAGATGGTTTCAACAGCAGATTTAAACAGGCAGAAGGAAGTTTCAGTGATCGTGAAGATAGCTAGGTGAAATTATTCAATCTAAAGAGGAGAAAGAATTTAAAAAGTGAGTAGAGCTGAAGGGATTTGAGGAAAACATGAATTGTACCAACATATTTGTTATGGGAATCACATTAGAAGAGAAAAAGAAATAGAAAGAAGGAACATTTGAAGAAATAATGGCCAAAAGCATCTCAAATTTGATGAAAGACATGAATATAGACATCTAAGAAGCCCAACAAACATCAAATAGGGTAAACTCAAAAAGATCCACACTGAGACCCATTATAATTAAACTGCTTAAGGGGAATGGATGTAGCTCAAGCAGTTAAGCACCTGCTTCCCACATGGGAGGACCTGGGTTTGGTCCCTGGTGCCTCCTAAAAAGAAACAAACAAACAAACAAACACACAAGCAAACAAACAAAAAAAACCAACTCAGGGGAGCTGATTATGTGGCTCAGTTGTTGAGCACTGTCTTCCCACATTAAACACACACACACACACACACAAACCTAAACTGTTTAAGGGCAAAAATAAAGAGAAAATAAAAAAAGATTTAGCAAGGCAGATGTGACTAATCACATACAAAGGGATGGATCCTCAATAAGATTAAGTGCCTAAATCTCAGGAGAAACCAGGGAGAAGAGCAAGCAAGAAAAAAAAAAAATTACAGCCCCAAATTGTGTATCGAGCAAAACTATCCTTTAAAAATGAAGAATATATTAAGACATTCTCAGGTAAGCAAAAGCTGAGGAATTTCAACACTATTAAACCTGCCTGGCAGAAATCCTAAAGGGAGTTCTTCAGGTTGAAAAAAAAAGGACACTAGACAGTAGCTTGAAGCCTTATGAAGAAATGAAGTTTTCCAGTAATGGTAACAACATGGGTAATTATAAATGGCAGTATTCCTGCAGTCTTGCTATGTAACTCTAATTTTTTATTTCTTACATACTCTAAACTACAAATGCATAAAAATAATTATATTTCTACCTTATTGGAAACACAAAATATAAAGAGATAATTTATGAAAAGAACTAAATAAAGGGGGAACAGAGGGGTGTAGGAGCAGAGATTGCATATGGTATTGAAATTAAGTTGATATCAAATCAAGCTACATTGTTATAGACATAGGATGTTAAATATAAAACTTATAGTAACCACAAAGAAAATAATTCTAAAAATATACAGTAAAGGAAATGAGAAGGGGATTGAACAGTTTCAATACAAAAGATCAACTATACACAAAAGAAGAAACAATGGAGGAAATGAGGGACAAAAAAGGTATAAGATGTACAAGAAAAAATGGCTGTAGTATATCCTGTATTATCAGTCATTACTTTAAATGTAAGTGGATTAAAATCTCCACTCAAAAAACTGAGATTGGTAGAATGGATAAAAGAGCAAGATAGGACTATATGTTGTTTATAAGAGACTCATCTTATATTCAAAGACACAAATAGGATGAAAGTAAAAGGATGAAAAAAATTCCACGCACATAGTAACCAAAAGGGTGGCTATACTAACACCAGAAAATAAATTTCTTGAAAAGTTGAACTACCTATCCCAGAAAAAAAAGCATGTTCTTAATCTTAATCCCATTCATGTGGCTGTGAACCCTTTGCAAATAGTACCATTTGAAGATGTTATTTTTAGTTAAAGTATGGTGCAACTGAATCCGAATGGGTCTTAATCCTATTACTGGAGACCTTTTAAAAAGGAAAAACCACAGGGAGGAGCTGGAAGTTGGAAGTCAGTGAAAATCAGAAGAGAAAGGAGAGAAAATCATCATGTGATGGGAAAGCCAGGGAACCCAAGGATTACCAGCCAGCCTGGACAATACCAATCCCAGGAGACCAGGAGAAAACAGACCTCCTAGTTTCTGAAACCATGGGCCAATAAATTCCTGTTGTTACATCAACCCATTATATGGCATTTGTCATAGAAGCCAGGAAATTAAAATGGGCTTTAAGTCAAAATCTGTTACAAGAGACAAAAAAAAGGACACTATATATTAATAAGAGGGTCAATCCAACAAGAAGATATAACAAATATAAACATATGTGCAACTAATAACAGAGCCCCAATACATAAAGTAAACATTGATGAAATTGAAGGGAGAAATAGACAGTACTACAACAATAGTTGGAGACTTCAAAACACTGCTTTCATGAGTGGATAGAACATCTGGAGAGAAGATCAATAAGGAAACAGAGGACTTGAATAATACCATAAGCCAACAAGACCTATCTGACATATATAAAACAATCCACACAACAACAGCAGATAGGTCTTGAGACGCCTACTATTCAGATTGCAAATATCAGAGATAGAGGATTCTGAAAGCAGCAAGAGAAAACCAAAGCCTCACATACAAGGGAAACTTGATAAGATTAAGTGCCGACCTCTCATCAGAAACCATGGATGTGAGAAGAAAGAGGTATGATGTATCTAAGGTACTGAAAGAGAAAAACTGCCAGCCAAGAATTCTATATCTGACAAAACTGTCCTTCAAAAATGAGGGTGAGTTCAAAGTCTTTAGACAAACAAAAACTGACAGAATATGTTACCAAAAGACTACAATTACAAGAAATACTAAAGGGAGTGCTGCAGCCTGAAAGGAGAAAAACAAAAGGGTGAGAGACTTGGAGAAGAGTATAGAAATGAAGATTATCAGGAAGGGTAAAAAGACAGACCATAGTAAGATATGACAACAGAAAGCCAAAGGACAAAATGGATGATGTAACCAATGCCTTTACAGTAATAACATTGAATGTTAATGGCTTGAACTCCCCAATC
Organism: Tolypeutes matacus; assembly: GCA_026826555.1. Classification (NCBI taxonomy): domain Eukaryota; kingdom Metazoa; phylum Chordata; class Mammalia; order Cingulata; family Chlamyphoridae; genus Tolypeutes; species Tolypeutes matacus. The sequence goes on from JAKSZT010054381.1 coordinate 5,975, forward strand.
AAAAGACAAACTTACAGAATGCACCAAAAATATGTAAGCCACCTATATGTTGTTTACAAGAGACTCATTTCAGGAGTAAGGACAAAATCAGGTTAAAAATGAAAGGGTGGAAAAAGATATTCCGAGCAAATAGCAACCAAAAAAGAGCTGGAGTCATGATACTGATATCGGACAAAATAGATTTTAAATGCAAAACTGTTATAAGGGATGAAAAAGCTCATTATATATTGATAAAAGGGGCAATTCACCAAGAAGAAATAACTATACTAAATAGTTATGCACCTAACCTGAGTGCCCCAAGATACACGAGGCACACACTGACAAAACTGAAGTGAGAAATAGATGTCTCTACAATAATAGTTGGAGACTTCAATACACCACTCTCAGTATTGGGTACAAGATCTAGACAGAGAATAAAGAAACAGAGAACCTGAATAATATGATATATGAACAAGATCAAACAGACATCTATAGAACACTGTTGGGTCACAACACAAGACAATAAATTTTAAAAGATTGAAATTATACAAAACACTTTCTCTGATGATAATTGAATGAAAGTAGAAATCAATAATGGATGGAAAAAGGGGAAATTCATAAATATATTGATTAAACAACACACTCTTAAATAATCAGTGGGTCAAAGAATAGATTGCAAGAGAATTCAGCAAATATCTTGAGAAGAATGAAAATAAGAACACAACATATCAAAACTTATAGGACACTGTGATGGCAGTGCTGAGAGGGAAATTTACAGTCTTCAATGTTTATACTAAAAAAGAAGAAAGAGCTAAAATTGAAGATCTAACAGCACACTTGGAGGAACTAGGAAAAGAACAGCAACCTAATCTCAAACCAAGCCGAAGAAAAGAAATAGTAAAGACCAGAGCAGAAATAAATGCAATTGAGGACAAAAATCAATAGAGAGAATCAACAAAACCAAACGTTGGTTCTTTGAGAAGATCAACACAATCAACAAACACTTAGCTATACTGACAAAAAATAAAAGAGAGAAAATGCAAATAAATAAAATAAAAAATGAGATGGGGACATTACTACTGACCCTGCAGAAATAAGAGAGATCGTAAGAGGATACTATGAACAGCTGTATGAAAAAAAAACTAGAAAATGTAGATGAGATGGACAAATTCCTAGAAACACATGAACCATATACACTGACCCTAGAAGAAATAGAAGACCTCAACAGACCAATCATAAGTGGAGATCGAAACAGTCATCAAAAACCTCCCAAAGATGAAAAGCCCGGGACCAAATGGCTTCACAGTTGAATTCTAGCAATCATTCAAAGACTAATATCAATCTTGCTCAAGTGCTTCTAAAAAAATTGAACAGGAAAGAATGCTACCAAACTCATTCTATGAAGCCATCATCACCCTAGTATCAAAACCAGATAAAGATTTTACAAAAAATAAAATAAAATAAAATTACAGGTCAATATCTCTAATGAATATAGATACAAAAATCCTCAACCAAATATTGCAAACCAAATCCAAAAACACATTATAAGAATTATACACCATGATCAAGTGGGTTTTATCTCAGGTATGCAAGGGTGGTTCAACACAAGAAAATCAAATAGTATAATAAACCACTGATAAATTGAAGAAGAAAAATCACATGATCTTCTCAATTGATGCAGAAAAGGTATTTGACAAAATACAGCACCCTTTCTTCATAAAAATACTCCAAAAGATAGGAATAGAAGGAAGCTTTCTCAATATGGTAAAGTGCATATATGAAAAATTTACAGCTAGCATTGTGCTCAATGATGAATGAAAAAGCTTTCCCACTGAGATCAGGATGCCCACTGTCACATCACCATTGTTATTAAATATTGTGTTAGAGGTTCTAGCTAGAGTAATTAGGCTAAAGAAAAAAAAAAAGCACCCAAATAGGAAAGGAAGAAGTAAAACTTGTGCTATTCACTGATGATATGATCCTATATCTAGAATCTCCTGAAAAATCTATAACAAAGCTACTAGAATAGACGAGTTCAGCAACGTGTCAGGATACAAGATTAATTTGCAAAAAATTAAGAGCATTTCTATACCCTAGTGATGTGCAATCTGAGGAGGAAATCAGAAAAAAATCCCATTTATAATAACAACTAAAACAATCAAATATTTAGGAATAAACTTAACCAAGGTGCATTGGTCAGCCAAAGAAGTGTTGATGCAAAGTACCAGAAATCTGTTGGCTTTTATAAAGGGTATTTATTTAGGGTAAAAGCTTACAATTACAAGACCTTAAAGTGTCCAACTCAAGATACTGTAAGAGGTACTTTCTCACCTAAGTCAGTTGCCATATGTTGAAGCAAGATGGAGGGCCCAGCTTCCTCTGATCTCAGCTGTAGGCTGGTATCGGGCTTGCCTCTCAGGGCTTCTCAGCTGCTCTGTTCTCTTCACAAGGTCAGCTATAAACTATAAGGAAATGGCTCATCTCTCCCAGGTGCTCAAGGATCAAAGCTGTGAGTCTTCTTGAGTGAGTGTCTGTTTATATAGCCCACCAGAGGGCTGGGACTCAATCTTGAGTCAAGCCCTACTGACATGGTTGAATCAAAGCCCTAATCTTAACATAATTTAATCAAAGACAACTCAGCTGAATCTAATACAATCAAAGCATATCACATCCAGAGGAACAGATCAATTTACAAACATAATCCATATCTCTTTTTGGATTCATAAATAATATCAAACTGCTACACAAGGACATCAAGGACCTGTGTTCAGAAAACTACAAAACATTGTCAAAAGAAACCAAAGAAGACTTAAATAAATGGAAGGACATTCTCATGTTCATGAACTAGAAGACTAGATACCATTAAGACGTCAATTCTACCCAAAGTGATTTGCAGATACAATGCAATTCCAATAAAATCCCAACAGCCTTTTTTGGAGAAATGGAAAAACCAATAAGCAAATTTATTTGGAAGGGTAAGAGGTCCTGAATAGCCAAAAATGTCTTAAAAAAGAACAAAGTTGGCAAACTCTCACTTCCTGACTTTAAAGCATATTACTTAGTGACAGTGAAAAAAACACCATGGTACTGGCATAAATATAGACTGGCCATAGGAACTGAATCAAAAACTCAGAACTAGACCCTTACATCTACAGTCAAGTGATTTTTGAAAAGGCTGCTTTCCCAACTGTGCCAGAACAGTCTAATCAACAAATGATGCTGGAAGAACTGGATATCCATATCCAGAAGAAAGATATGGATCTCACATCTTATACAAAAAATAACTCAAAATGGATCAAGAACCTAAATATAAAAGTGACAACCATAACACTCCTAGAAGAAAATGTCGAAAAACGTCTTCAAGATCTTGTGGTAGGCAGTAGTTTCTTATACCTTATACCCAAAGCCCGAGCGACAAAAGAGAAAATAGATAAATGGGACCTCTTCAAAGTTAAACACTTTGCACCTCAAAGGACTTTGTCAAAAGGGTGAAAAGGCAGCAGACTCAATGGGAGAAAATATTTGGCAATCAATGACCTGAAAAGGGTTTAATATCCATGATATATAAAGACATCATACAACTCAACAATAAAAAGACAAACTACCTGATTAAAATATAGACAAAAGAATTCAAAAGACAATTGTTCAAAGAAGAAATACAAATGGTGAAGAAACACATGGAAAATGTTCAATATCACTAGCAATTAGGGAAATGCAAATCAAAACTATGAGACATCATCTCACACCTGTTAGACTGGCCACTATTAAAAGCTGGAAACTACATGTTGGAGGTAGGAACGCTTATTCACTGTGGTGGGAATGTAGAATGGTACAGACACTGTGGAGGACTGTCTGGCAGTTCCTAAGGAAGTTGAATATAGACTTGCCATGTGACCTGGCAATACCATTACCAGGTATATACCCAGAAGAACTGAGAGCAGAGACACAAACTGATGTTTATAGCGGCATTATTCACCATTGCCAAAAGTTGGAAACATCCCAGGTGACCATCAACTGATGAATGGGTAAACAAACTGAGGCATATTCTCATGATGGAATATTATGTAGTGATAAATAAGAAATGAAGTCGTGAAGCACATGACAACATGGATGAACTTGGAGGACATTAGGTTGAGTGAAGCAAGTCAGACACGAAAGGACAAATACTGTATGATTGTGTTATTGTGAACTAAATATATTATGTAAAGTCATGGAGTTAATAATTTAGAATATAGGTCCCTAGAAAATAGAATGAGGATAGAGAATGGAAAGCTGAGGGTTAATCTGTGCAGAATTGGTAAAAAGTTGCTTGTAAATTTTTGGAAATGAATAGAAATGGTGAGAGCACATCATAGTGTTTATAACTAGCAGAGCAATTATATAGGTTTGACAATGGTTGAAAGGGAAAGTCTAAGGTCATGTATGTTCCTGGGAGGAAAGCTAAAAACTGTAACATGGAAACATACAAGATAGTGAAACCTCATGTAAAACATGAATATGGGTGAAATTGCATATATGACTGTTTTTACAAAATGTAAGGACAAATATACTAGGTAGAAGGAAAAAGAATAGCAGCTATGTGTGGCAGGGGAAGAATAGAGCGATTGAGAGGTATGAGTTTTGCTAGTTTGTTTATTATTATTAGAACAACGAAAGGGCTTTAAGAACGATTGAAGTGATGAATGAACTAATATGTGATTATATTTAATACCATTGATTGTACACTTTGGATGGATTTCTGCTTTATTAACATGTATCAATAAAATTGATTTGTTAAAAAATTAAAAATAAATTAAAAATAAAATGAAAAAAAAAAAGCATTAATTTTTTAAATCATTTGTCATGTCATACATTGTATTAGTCAGCCAAAGGAGTGGTGATGTAAAGTACCAGATAGCTGTTGGCTTTAATAAACCATATTTATTTGGGGATACCAATTCAAGGTACCATGAGAGGTACTTTCTCACCCAAGTCAGTTGCCACATGTTGAAGCAAGATATCGGGTGATCTCTACCTGGTCTCTCCCTTCTTCCTCTCAAGGCTCCGTGGGCCCAGCTTCTTCCGATCTCAGTTGTAGGCTGTCATAGGGCTCATCTCTTTTCCCTACCGATGTGGTAGAGTCAAAGCACTAATCTCAGCAGGTAATCTAATCAAGCAAATTAAAAACCTCTGAATTTAATACAACAAAGGGTATCACACCCAGAGGAACAGATCAGTTTACAAACAAAATCCTTCTCTTTTTTGGGGTTCATAAACAATCTCAAACTGCCACACACATATTAAAACATACATCTTTTAGAATTAATTAAATAAGGATTTTTATCATGTATCACACTTGGACATGCAAAAACTACTTTGGTTAAGGTATTTCTAAATATTTTTTTACATGCACAGTCTGACATTTTTAAAGTTCTTACAATGCAGAGTTGTCTATGCCCAGTTTTGCACACAGTGTTATCTCCAGTCCATTGAAAACACTGGTGAGGCAGGAGCTTTAAAACCTGGTGGAAGTTCCTTGACAACCTCCATGGAGAGGCGGGTCCTGTGTGCCCCTCGTTGACCTCGGCAGGCTCCTAACTTGGGCCAGCAGAGTCCAGGTAAGTGACACATCTGACTGGTAGGTGATGTCACAAAGACCAAACCCCTCTGCCTTGTTCCCTGGAGGCAGAGCTCCTGGAGGCCTGAGCACCTCGTCAGGCGTCCAACCTCCTGAAACCTTGGATGGGGGAGCCAGGTCACCCGGGCAGGCCCCGGGTGGGGTGTCCATCACAGTCTCCCTGAGCCCACCTTCCAGCCTTCCCCACTCAGGTGCCAGCCCTGGGAGGGGAGAAGCCCTGGATGACTAGTCCCCAGCCACTCGGGTGGTGTGCGGCTGCTGGGGTCTTTGCGTCTGAGCCCAGACGTCGTGGAGCTGACAGCAGCTGTCCCGTCTGACCCTCAGTGTGACCCAAGGGCTGCAGTTGCGTGTCCCCAAGGCTGGGGGTTTGTCCCTCAGCCCTGATCCAGGAGCATCCTCCTTCCAAAGGCCCAGGGCCTCTCACACAGCCCTCTCCTCTGTCCAGATCATGCCACCCCCTGGGCGGCTTCAAGGTCAACCCAAGTGACCTTTCAGCACTCTGACCTCCCAGGGCGCAGGCCTCCTGATCCCTGGTGAAGTCATCCCCGCCCCAGGTGTCCTCGTTCCTGGTGACACTGCACTTTGCTGACCCTGGAACCCCTGGCACCCCTAAATCAACATCCCACTCTGCTCCCACCCCGTCTCTGGGGGCTTATTATTAGTTCTTAGTTCGACTTAAAATTTACCTCAAGAACCCACAAACCAATCTTAACTGTAAATTTTAAATGTCCACCCCCCCCCCCCGCAGCGTGAAGCTTTCACTCAGGACGGCGTCCACGGTACCCTCTGCCTTTCCCCTCCTCTCAGGCAGCTCAGATTCTAGGCCACTCCAACAGCACCCCCACAAGCACTCTAGCCCTCTTTCCCCTGGCGTCACGCTCCACCCGTCAGTAAATACTTCAGTCCTGGCCTAGTCCCGTTATCCATTTGCCCCCCTGTGTGCCCCCATGAAGCCACATAAAGGAGAAAGGCACCTAAAGGTCCAGCCAGCATCACTCTGGCATCACCATCACCCATTCCACGTGGGCCCGAGCCCTGCTGGTGTCTGACTCCACGGTGTGGGGGAGACGGCTGGGTCCCCAGGGCCCACTATTCCCTCCTTGTCTGATAATGGCTGACCGCGGGCCTCCCCGGCCCCATACACAGGACACTTTCCCGCCTCCCTGCAGCTGGACCGGGCGGTGGGTCGCAGTTCTGAGCAAGTGGATGTGAAAGAAGAGCGTGTGTCCCCGTCTCTGCATCCCCAGTTCAGAGCCAGCTCCAGGCGACAGGACTCAGAAGGACCCCGGGCCCTCCTACCTGCTGGCTCTGGATCACTGCGTGGCGACCCCCAGCCCTGTCCAGTGACGGGACCTGGCCCCTGAAGGGAACTGAGCAGAGGAGCGCAGGTCTCCACGGCTCCGCTTCCCGGTGGAGGAGAGTTGTGGCTGGAGACCTGGGGCCTCCATCTGCACCAGCCTCAGCGGGGCTTTCTCTCCAGGAGCAATTTCTGTCCATGTCTCTGGGAAACAGGCCCCTTTGGACAGACAGGGCCTACCAGGGACCCTCCGGCCACCACACCCAGCGGCCTTCCGGACCCCCGGGACGCAGGCCTGGGCTTGGCCTCCGCCTCTTCCCACTGCCTGCTGCAGGCCCTCGGCCAGGGCTCCCTCCTGCAGGGCCCCAGTTTCCCTCTGTAGCTGGTCAGTGCAGGACTGCCTTCTGCTGGGTGAGGAAAGGGGGACGTCCTCAGTGCAGCGAGGACCCTCTGGGTTCCACTTTCAATCCCTGTAGGACTGAGAGTGACTGGGGACCATAAAGATGCATGAGCTGGAGCCTCTGCATCCAGGCTCTGCTCCCAGGCTTGGGTCGGGGGGCATAGGGTGGGGGGCGAGGGAGTGCCAGGTACTCACCAGCAAACACCCAGAACCTTCTAGTAATGTGCGATTAACAAAAAATGGAGAGATTTTGAGGGTCCTAGTGGCCCCCTGTGAGGGTCTGAAAAAAAAGGCGCCTCCTTTAACCCCTCCCACCCCGCAAAGATCCTGTGACTCTCCCTTGTTATTGTTTAACAAACCCACGGAGCTGCAGGTCACAAAATCGCCACGTCAACTTCATGGCCGTCGTAATAACCAGGTCCCGGGTCGGCGGAGGGAGGCGAGCAGGCAGCTGGCGGCGGGTGCCCAGAGCCAGCCACTGCCCCTCTTGGCGCGCTGGGTGAAGGTTGTGTGGCGAGGTCTAGCGGGTCTAGGCCAAAGGCGCGGGTGCGGTGGCCCCTCGGCAAGGGCGGAGGCAGAAAGCGGCGCCTGGAGGTGACCTTGGTGGCCACGCAGGGCCAGGTCCTAGGCCCCTAAGAGTGGGGCCCTCAGGGAAGCCAGGCAGATGGGGAGCCGCTCCCCCAGGGAGCCCCTGCCCGCGGCCCTCTGGCTGCTGCTGCTCCTGCCGCCTCAGCTGGTGAGCGCGGGGCGCGGACTCCACCATGTTCGGGGCGGGAGGAGCATATGGCTCCAGAGCTCAGGGGACTTGGAACGCTGCCAGCCCTCTATGGACCTCTATTTCGTCCTGGACAAGTAAGTTGCTGGGGGCGTCTCGTTCAGGGAGC
>JAKSZT010054381.1:44151-59128 GCA_026826555.1 Tolypeutes matacus
ATCTGATGAGCTAGTTCTGGATGGCACCTCCCTCCTGATCTGCCCACGTTGCCCCTCACTCTGCCGTCTTGGCCGCGAGTCGTCGGCTGTGACGTGCCTGCGCCTGCAGTGCCCTGCACGCCCTGCCCCACACCTGGCCATGCTGCCGTCAGTCCACTCCCTGGGACTCTGCTTTCCAGTGACTCCCAACCTTCCCACAGCAAATCCTCACCTCAGACCCTACTTTGGAGACGAGTTTCCAGAACTGTCCAGATCATCAGTTTCATGGTTCCTCTGACAATTGAGGTGGGCCAACATGCCTGTTGCCATGAAGATGGACCATTTTGTTGAGAAGAGCCCTGATCTGTGGTAGAAAAGGCAAAAACAATCACAATTGTTAAAGATTCTAAATTATAAATAAGATTGATACACAGCAGACACAGTGAATTCAAGGAAAGAATAGAGAATAAAATATTACTGTGACCCCAAGCCCAAATAGCTATTTACATTCTCAAATATAGCATAGCAAAATTACCTTTTTCTCAAGTTTGATGGAAGAAAAAGAAACTGAACTGGAATCAAATAAACTGTTGTCCCCTACAAATGTTTCTTCACAAGAAAGTTCCTAAAGTTAAAAGGAGACTATGAAATATGAAGTGGCTAGAGTGATAACTGGGTGTAGCAGTTTGATATTATTTATGAATTCTAAACATAGATATTGGATTATGTTTGTAAACTGGTCTGTTTGTTTTCTGGGTGTATTAAATTGTATTATCTTCAGAGGTTTCACTTTTACTTGATTGAGTTATGATTAGGGCTTTGGGCCACATCAATAGGATGTTGAGTCCCCACCCCCTTGGTGGGCAGCGACTCACAGAGAAAACGACAAGGATGAAGAATTAGTTGGAGTTTTAATGCTGGAGCCCTGGGAAGTAAATACAGAGTAGCAGATATGTGAGGAAGGAGAGAAGGCTCCATTAGATAGGGCAGAGGCACTGGGAAGAGAGAAGAGCCATTCACCTGATAGTCTACAGCTGGCCTTGTGGAGAGAGCAGAGCAGCTGAGCCTGGAGAGAACTGAGCCCTAGGAGAGAGAAGAGACTTATGACAGCCCACAGCTGATACTGGAAGATGCTGGGACCACGGAGCCTTGAAAGGAAGAGGGAGGCTGAACCCTTGCAGACATCAGCAGACATCTTGCTCCAACACGTGGCAACAGACTTTGGAGAGGGAAGTAACTTACGCTTTATGGCCTAGTAACTGTAAGCTTCTACCCCAAATAAATACTCTTTTATAAAAGCCAACAGATTTCTGGTATTTTGCATCAGTACCCCTTTGGCTGACTAATACACTGGGGTATTCTACTTCATTTTTGATGCATGTGTTTTAAAAGTTAAGGGCCCAGAAAATAACACCTGGACGTCAGTCCCATCAAAATTAGCGAACATTTCTAAACAGACAACAAACTTAGTCTTTTTTTTAAAAACACATCAACTTTATTGATACATATTAATAAAGCATAAATCCATCCAAAGTGTACAATCATTGGTATTCGGTATAATCACATAGTTGTGCATTCATCACTTCAATTATTTTTAGAGCCTTTTCATTATTCCAACACTACTACTGCTACTACTACTACTACTAATAATAATGAACAAACCAAACTCATCACCTCTCAATCTCTCTATGCTTCCTGTGCTGTACATACCTGTTCTGTCCCCTTCTGTCTAGTAATTTGCATTTATAGTTTGTAAAAACAGTCATGTATATGCAGTATCACCCATATTCATATTTTACATGAGGTTTCACTATATTATACCGTCTCATGCTACATTGTTTTTGCTTCCTTTCTAGTAATATACATGACCTTAAACGCATTCTTTCAACCACCGTCATAGCCATATGACAGTTACAAACACCATGCTATGCTTTCACCCTGTTGTACATGGTCCATGAAAACAGTACATGCTAAAGACATTTTATTCATTTCCAAAGATTTACAAACAACCTTTTTACCAATTCTGCACAGATTAACCCTCAGCTTTCCATTCTTGACCCTCATTCTATTTTCTGGTGACCTGTATTCTAATTATTAACTCCATGAGTTTACATAATACATTTAGTTCATAATAATGCAATCATACAGTATTTGTCCTTTTGTGTCTGGCTTGCTTCACTCAACATAATGTCCTCCAAGTTCATCCATGTTGTCATATGTTTTATGACTTCATTTCTTCTTACTGCTGCATAATATTCCATTATGTGTATACACTACAATTTGTTTATCCATTCATCAGTTGGTGGACACCTGGGTTGTTTCCAGTTTTGGGCTATCATGAATAATGCCGCTATGAACATTGGTGTGCAGATGTCTGTTCGTGTCACTGCTCTCTGTTCTTCTGGGTATATACCCAGTAGTGGTATTGCAGGGTCCCATGGCAAGTCTATATTCAACTTCCTTAGGAACTGCCAAACAGTCCTCCACAGTGGCTGTACCATTCTGCATCCCCACCAGCAGGGAATAAGCGTTACTATCTCTCCACATCCTCTCCAACTCTCCTGATTTTCCAACTTTGTAATAGTGGCCAGTCTAATAGGTGTAAAATGATATTTCATTGTAGTTTTGATTTCCATTAACCTAATCACTAGTGATGGAGAACATTTTTTCATATGTTTCTTAGCCATTTGTATTTCTTCTTTGGACACTTTCTTTTCGAGTCTTTTTCCCATTTTTAATTGGATAGTTTGCTTTTTTATTGTTGAGTTGTATAATCTCTTTATATATCATGTACCTGAAACCTTTATCAGATAGGTGATTGCCAACTATTTTCTACCATTGAGTCAGCTGCCTTTTTACCCTTTCGACAAAATCCTTTCAGGTGCAAAAGTGTTTAATTTTGAGGAGATCCCATTTATCTATATTTTCTTTTGTTGTTCCTGCTTTTGGTGTAAAGTTTATGGCACTACTGCCTACCACAGAAGATGTTTTCCTACATTTTCTTTTTTTTTGCTTTATTTACTTATTTACTTATTTATTTATTTATTTATTTGTTTGTTTATTTATTTATTTATTTTAACAATGGGACATCATTAACTTTGTTGACAAAGATTTTCTTATAGTTTTATTGAGACATAATTCACATACCTTAAAGCTAAACATTAAAAAGGGTACAATTCAGTGGTTTTTAGTATATTTACAGAGTTGTGCATTCATGACCACTATCAAACTCCAGAACATTTTCTTTTGGGAGTTTTATGGTTGTCGTTTTTATATTTAGGTCCTTGATCCATTTTGATTTAATTTTTATGTAAGGTATAAGATAGAGATCTTCTTTCTTTCTTTTGTATATGGCTATCCAGTTCTCCCAGCACCATTTGTTAAATAGACTGTTCTGGCCCAGCTGGGAGGGCTTGATTGCTTGTCAAAAACCACTTGACTGTAGATGTGAGGATCTATTTCTGAGTTCTCGATTCAATTTCATTGGTCAGTCTGTCTGTCTTTATGCCAGTACCGTGTTGTTTTTACCTCTGTAGCTAAGTAGTGTGCTTTAAAGTCAGGAAGTGAGACTCCTCTAACTTTGGTCTTCTTTTTAAAGACATTTTTGGCTACTGGGGGCCTCTTATTCTTCCAAATAAATTTGATAATTGGCTTTTCCATTTCTGAAAAAAAAAAAAAGGCTGCTGAGATTTTTATTGGGATAGCATTGAATCTGTAAATCAGTTTGGGTAGAACTGACATCTTAATGATATTTAGTCTTCCAATCCATGAACACAGAATGTCCTTCCATTTATTTAAGTCTTCTTTGGTCTCTTTTAGCAATATTTCTAGTTTTCTGAATATAGGTCCTTAATGTCCTTGGTTAATTTTATTCCTAAATATTTTATTCTTTTAGTTGCGAATATAAATGGAATTTGTTTTCTGATTTCCTCCTCAGATTGCACATCAGTAATGTATAGGAACGCTATTAATTTTTGGGTACTAATCTTGTATCCTGCCACGTCGCTGAACTTGTCTTTTAGTTCTAACAGCTTTGCTGTGTATTCTTCAGGATTTTCTAGAAATAGGATCATATCATCAGGAAAAGGTGAAAGTTTTTCTTCTTCCTTTCCTATTTGGGTGACTTTTATTTCTTTATCTAGCCTAATTGTTCTAGATAGAACTTCTAGCACAATATTGAATAACAATGGTAACAGTGGGTATCCTTGTCTTGTTCCTGATCTCAGCAGGTAAGCTTTCAGTCTTTCATCATTGAGTACAATGCTAACTGTAGTTTTTTCATATATGCGCTTTACCATATTGAGAAAGCTTCCTTCTATTCCTCTCATTTGGAGTGTTTTTTATCCAGAAAGGGTGCTGTATTTTGTCACATGCCTTTTTGCATCAATCAAAAGGATCGTTTGATTTTTCTTCTTCAATTTATCTATGTGGTTTGTTACACTAATTGATTTTCTTGTGTTGAACCACCTTTGCATACCTAGGATAAAACCCACTTGATTGTGGTGTATAATTTATTTATATATATGTTTATTTATTTTTAATCCCCCCTGCCAAGATGGCTCCCTCATCTGTCTGCTCGTTGCCTGCTTGCTGTATCTGCTTGCCTTCTCTAGAAGGCACTGGGAACTGAACCTAGGACATCCCACATGGGAAGCAAGTGCCCAAACGCCTGTGCCACATCCGCTTCCTTCTGGCTGGTGGTGTCTGCTCATTGCAGCAGTTGTGGCATCTACTGGTTGCAGCATCTGGTGATTGTGCAGTCTGCTCATTGCAGCAGTGGTGTTGCGGTGTCTGCTTGTTGCAGCATCTGTTCTCTGTGGCATCTTCTTTAGGAGGCACCAGAAACCAAACCCGGTACCTTCCATGTAGGAGGTGGGCACCCAACTGCTTGAACCACATTGCTCCTGGTGTATAATTCTTTTAATGCACTTTGGGATTTGGTTTGCAAGTATTTTATTTAAGATTTTTGCATCTATATTCATTAGGGATATTGGCCTGTAATATTCTTTTTTGTAGTATCTTCATCTGGTTTTGGTATTAGGGTGACGTTGGCTTCATAGAATGAGTTTGGCAATGTTCTTTCCTGTTCAATTTTTTGGAAGAGCTTGAGCAAGATTTGTATTAGCTCATCTTTGAATGAATGGTAGAATTCACCTATGAAGCCATCTGCTTCTGGGCTTTTCATCTTTGGGAGATTTTTGATCACTGTTTCAGATATCTTTACTTGTTGAGGTCTTCTGTTTCTTCTAGGGTGGTTTGTGTGCTTCTAGGAATTTGTCCATCCGTCTACGTTGTCTAGATTTTTTTGGCATACAGTTGTTCATCAAATCATCTATGATTTCTCTTATTTCTATGGGGTCAGTGGAAATATCCCCCCTTTCATTTCTGATTTTATTTGCATCTTGTCTCTTATTCTTTGTCAGTCTAGCTATGTGTTTGTCAATTTTTTCGATCTTCTCAATGAACCAACTTGATTCTCTCTATTATTTTATGTCATCAATTAAATTTATTTCTGCTCTGATCTTTACTATTTCTTTCCTTGCCTTGGTTTGGGATTAGTTGGCTGTTCTTTTTCTAGTTCCTTCAGGTGTGCAGTTAGATCTTCAATTTTAGCTCTAAATTTCCCTCTCAGCACTGCCTTTGTGGTGTCCCATAGGTTTTGATATGTTGTGTTCTCATTTTCATTCATTTTTAAGATATTTACTGAATTCTCTTGCAATTTCTTCTTTGACCCATTGATTATTTAAGACTGTGTTACTTAATCTCCATATATTTATGAATTTTCCCTTTTTTCCATCAATTATTGATGTCCAGTTTCATTATACTATGATCAGAGAAAGTGTTTTGTATAATTTCAGTCTTTTTAAATTTATTGAGTCTTGTCTTGTGACCCAACATATGGTCTATCCTGGAGAAGTATTCATGAGCGCTTGAAAAGAATATGTATCTTGTTGTTTTGGGGTGCAAGATGTCTGTTGGGTCTAGTTCATTTATCATATTATTTAGGCTGTTTCTTTCTTTATTCTCTGTCCAGATGTTCTATCTAATACTGAGAGTGGTGTATTGAAGTCTCCAACTCTAATTGTAGAGACATCTATTTCTCACTTCAGTTTTGTCAGTGTGTGCCTCATGTATCTTGGGGCACTCAGGTGCATAACTGTTTAGTATAGTTATTTCTTCTTGGCAAATTGCCCCTTTTATCAATATATAATGACCTTCTTCATCCCTTATAACAGTTTTGCACTTAAAATCTATTTTGTCTGATATCTATATCATGACTCCAGCTCTTTTCTGGTTGTTATTTGCATGCAATCTCTTTTTCCAACCTTTCATTTTTACCTGATTGTGTCCTTAAGTCTTAGGTGAGTCTCTTGTAGACAGCATTTTTATATCAGCCTATGTCTTTTGATCTGAGAGTTCCAGCTGTTAACATTCAGTATTATTACTGTAAAGCCATTACTTCATCCATTTTGTCTTTTAGTTATCTGTTGTCATATCTTTTTATTGTCCTTTTTTTTTTTTTTAACCCTTTCTAATAATATTCATTTCTAAACTCTTCTCTAAGTTTTTCACCCTTGTTCTTTCCTTTCAGGCTGTAGCACTCCCTTTAGTATCTCTTGTAATTTTGGTCTTTTGGTAACATATTCTATCAGTTTTTGTCTGTGAAGACTTTGAACTCACCCTCATTTTTGAAGGGAATTTTGTTGGATACAGAATTTTTTGCTGGTAGTTTTTCTCTTTCAGTACCTTAACTACATTGTACCACTTTCTTCTCACCTCCATGGTTTCTGATGAGAGGTTGGCACTTAATCTTATATGTGATGATTTTCTTTTCTCTTGCTGCTTCCAGAATCTTTATCTCTGATGTCATTCTGAATAGTAGGTGTCTTGGGGTAGGTCTATTCAGATTTATTCTGTTTGGGGTGCATTTTCCTTCTTGGATATTGATATGTCTTTTATAAAAGTTGGGAAGTTTTCGGTCATTATTTCTTCAAATATTCTTTCTGTCCCTTGTCCATTCTCTTCCCTTTCTGGGACACCGATAATGTGTATGCATGTGCATTTTACATTGTCATTCAATTCCCTGAGACTCTGTTCCATTTTTTCCATTCTCTTCTCTTTCTATTCTCCTGTCTTTTCCAGTTCATATACTCTATCTTCAAAATCACTAATTCTGTCTTCGACCAATTCAAATCTGCTCTTATGTGCCTCTAATGCATTTTTTAAACAAATCAATTTTATTGATACATATTAATAAAACATATAGTTCATCCAAAGTGTTCAATCAATGGTATTTGGTATAATCACATAGTTGTGCTTTCATCATTTCAATCATTAAAGCTTTTCATAATTTCAATAATAATAACAAAGAAGAAAATTCTTCACCTGTCAATCTCTCTCTGTTTCCCCTGCTGTACATAGCTACTATTTCTGGTTATTCTTGTACAGCTATTTATTTATTAAGCAGTTTAATTAAGGTATATTCACATACCATACAATATCTCCAAAGTATATACACAATGGCTTTTAGTATAATCACAATGTTGTGCATTCATCACCACAAAAAATTTTAGAACAATTTCATTATTCCAAAAAGAAAAACACCACACTCCTTAGCAGTCCTTCACCATCCCTATATAACCACTGATCTAATTTCATCTTTATAAATTGATTTATATTTACATTTTATAGAAAGGGAATCATGCAATATGTAGTACTTTGTGTCTGGTTTTTTTCACACTTAGCATAATGTTATTTTGGTCTGATATTAACATATTGTAGTGTTAATATACATTTGTTCAGCTTCAAAGAAAAATGGTCATATATACAATTTTACCTTGTAAATGTAACAGTTCCATGTTACATTTTTAAACTTTCCTTTTAGTAATATACACGACTTTAGACTTTTCTCTTTAAACCACTTTCATACCCACATAATAGTACTGCTAGTTACAAACATGTTGGGCTTTCACTTTTTCTCTTCTTCTGAAGATTAACACACATCTTTTTAACCAACTCTGCACAAGTTAACCCTCAGCTTTCTATTCGCTAAACTTATTCTATTTTCTGGTGACCAATATTCAAGTTAGTAACTCCATGACTTTACACAATATATTTTGTTCATAGTAGCACAATCCTACAGTATTTGTCCTTTTGTGCCTGGCTTGATTCACTCAATATAATGTCCTTCAGGTTCATCCATGTTGTCATATGCTTTACAACTTCATTTCTTCTTACAACTGCAGAATATTCCATCCTGTGAATACACCACAGTTTGTTTATCCATTCATTGGTTGATGGATACCTGGGTTTTTTCCAACTTTTGACAGTAGTGAATAATGCCCTTATGAACATTGGTGTGCAAATTTCTGTTTGTGTCATTGCTCTCAGTTATTCCGAATATATACCCAGTAGTGGTATCGCTGGGTCATGTGGCAAATCTATATTCAACTTCTTAGGAACTGCCAAACAGTCCTCCACAGTGACTGTACCATTCTACATTCCCACCAACAGTGAATAAATGTTCCTATCTCTCCAACACTTGTAGTTCTCTGGTCTTTTTAATGATGTCCATTCTGATAGGTGTGAAATGATATCTCATTGTAGTTTTGATTTACATTTCCTTAATCGCTGGTAAGGTTGAACATTTTTTCATATTTTATTTTTTTGCCATTTGTATTTCTTCCAATGTTTATCAAGTGTTTTGCCCATTTTTAACTGAGTCATTTGTCTTTTTATTGTTGAGTTGTAGCATCTCTTTATATGTCATGTATATTAAACCCTTACTGGACATGTGATTTCCAAATATTTTCTCCCATTGAGTAGGCTGCCTTTTCACCCTTTTGACAAAGTCCTATGAGGTGCAAAAGTGTTTAGTTTTGAGGAGGTCCCATTTACCTATTTTTCCTTTTTTTGCACATGCTTTGGGTGTAACGTCCAAGAACCACCACCCACCACAATGTCTTTAAGATGTTTCCCTACATTATTTTCTCTTAGTTTTATGGTCTTGGCTTTTATATTTAGGTCTTTGATTCCTTTTGTGTTGATTCTTGTACAGGGAGTGAGATAGGGGTCCTCTTTCATTCTTTTGGTTATGGATATTCAATTCTCCCAGCACCATTTGTTGAAGAGACTGTTTTGTACCATCAGCATGGACTTGGTAAGTTTGTCAAAAACCGGTTGGCCATAGAGGTGAGGGTTTATTTCTGGACTCTCAATTCTATTCTACTTATCAATGTATCTATCTTTGTGTGAATATCATGTTATTTTGACCACTGTAGCTTTGTAATATGTTTCAAGATCAGGCAGGAGATTCCTCACATGTTGCTTTTCTTTTTTTAAGAATGCTTTTGGCTATTCAGGTGTACTTTCCTTCCTAATGAATATGGTAATTGTCTTTTCTATTTCTGTACACTAGGCTATTAGAATTTTGATTGGTATTGCATTGAATCTATAAATCAGTTTGGGTAGGATTGACATCTTCACAATATTTAGTCTTCAAATCCATGAACGTGGAATGTGTTTCAATTTGTTTAGCTCTTCATTGAATTCTTTTAGCATTGTTTTGTAGTTTTCTGCATATAATTCCTGTTCTTCTTTGGTTAAATTGATTCCTAGGTATTGGAGTCTTTTTGTTGCTATTGTAAATGGAATTTTCCCCCTGAATTCCTCTTCAGATTGTTCAATATTAGTGTACAGAAACATTACTGATTTTTGTGTGTTGATCTTGTATCTTGCTACTTTGCTGAACTCATTTATTAGCTCAAGTAGCTTTGTCATAGACATTTCAGAATTTTCTAAATATAGGATCATGTCATCTGCAAACAGTGAGAGTTTTACTTCCTCTTTGCCTATTTGGATGCCTTTTATTTATTTATTTTTATTGTCTAATTGCTCTAGCTAGAATTTCTAGCACAATGTTGAATAACAATGGTGACAGTGATATCCTTGTCTTGTTCTCGATCTTGGAGAGAAAGCTTTAAAATTTCTCCATTAAGTATGTGTTGGCTGTGGGTTTTTCATATATGCTGTATTAGTCAGGGTTCTTTCGGGAAAAAGAATCAGCAGGAGATATCTGTCAATAATATGAAATTTTAAAAGAGTCTCTCACGTGACCGTGGGGATGCACAAGTCCAGGTTCTGCAGGCAGGCAAACCAGTGGCTCCGATGAAAGCCCGATGAAGGGTCGTTGATGATTTTCTGGGAGAAGTTGCCTGTCCAATGACGAGCTGGGAAATTCTCTCTGAATCTTGAAATCACTTCCACTTTTAAGTCATTCAACTGATTGGATAAAAGCACCAACCCATTGATAATGTAATCTCCCTGATTGATGCAGATGTAATCAGCCATCCACGGAATAAACTCACTGGTGATTGAAGTCCATAAATGCTCTTGTATTACAATTAGCCCAGTGCTTGCTGGAACAAACACCTGGACACAACTACTTGGCCGAGTTGACACATTAGCCTAACCATCACATATGCCTTTTGTCATATTGAGGAATTTTCTTTCTATTCCTATCTTTCAAAGTGTTTTTAATCAAGAAAGGATGCTGGATTTTGTCGAATGCCTTTTCTGCATCAGTTGTGATGATCATGTGATTTTTTTCCTTTCAGTTTGTTCATGTGGTGTACTACATTGATTGATTTTCTTATGTTGAACCACCCTTGCATACTTGAATAAATCCCACTTGGTCGTGATGTTTAAGTCTTTTGATATGCTGTAGGATTCTATTTGCAAGTATTTTGTTGAGAATATTTGCATCTATGTTCATTAGAGAGATTGGTCTGTAATTTTCTTTTCTTGTAATGTCTTTATTTGGTTTTGGTATTGGGATAATGTTGGCTTCATAAAGTATGTTGGGTAATTTTCTTTTCTCTTCAATTTTTTGGAAGAGTTTAAACAAGATTGGTGTTAATTCTCAAAATGCTTGGTAGAATTCATCTGTGAAGCCATCTGGTCCTGGACTTTTCTTTGCTGGGAGATTTTGATGACTAATTCAATATCTTCAAATGTGATTGGTTTGTTAAGTTCTTGTATATCTTGTAGCATCAGTGTAGGTTGTTTGTACATTTCTAGGAATTTGTCCTTTTCATCTAGGTTGTCTAGTTTGTTGGCAAACAGTTTCTCATAATATCCTCTTATGATCCTTTTTATTTCCAAAGGGTCAGTTGTAACTTCACATGTTTCATTTCTGATTTTATTTATTTGCATCTTCTTTTTCCTTTGTTAGTCTAGCTAGTGGTTTGACAATTTTATTGATCTTCTCAAAGAACCAGCTTTTGATTTTGTTGATTTTCTCTATTGTTCTGTTCTCAATTTCATTTATTTCTGCTCTAATCTTTATTATTCCTTTCCTTCTGCTTGCTTTGGGAATGGTTTGATGTCCTTTTCCTAGTTTCTCCAGTTGTTCAGTCAGATCTTTGATTTTAGCTTTTCTTCTTTATGGCTATAAATTTCCCCTCTCAAGACTGCCTTTGATGTATCCCATAAATTTTGATACATTGTGTTCTCATTTTAATTTATCTCAATATATTTACTGATTTCACTTGCAATTTCTTCTTTGACCCATTGAATATTTAGGAATGTGTTGTTTAGCCTCCACACATTTGCAAATTTACCTCATTCCTGTCTATTTTTTATTTCCACTTTAATTCCAGTATGATCTGAGAAGGTACTTTGTATAATTTCAATCTTTTTATATTTTTTGAGAGATGCATTGTGACCTAACATGTGGTCTATCCTGGAGAAGGATCCATAGACACTTGAGAAGAATGTATAACCTGCTGAGTTTGGATGCAGTGTTTTGTATATGTCTGTTAGGTCTAACTCGTTTATCATATTGTTCAAGTTCTCTGTTTCCTTGTTGAACTTCTGTCTAATTGTTCTATCTAATGATGTGAGTAGTGTGCCGAAGTCTCCAACAATTATTGTAGAGATGTTTATTTCTCCCTTCAGTTTTGCCAGAGTTTGCCTCATGTATTTTGGGGCATCTGGTTAGGTGCATAGATATTGATGACTGTTATTTCTTCCTGGTGGATTGTCCCTTTTATTAATATATAATGGCCTTCTGTATCTCCTATAACTTTTTTGCATTTAAAGTATTTTTGTCCAATATAGCTACCACTGCTCTTTTTTGGTTACTATTTGTGTGAAGTATCTTTTTCCAGCCTTTCACTTTCAGCCGGTTGTATCCCTGCATCTAAAGTGAGACTCTTGTAAGCGGCATATGGATGGCTCTTTTTTTTTCCAATCCATTCTGTCAGCCTATATCTTTTGACTGGGGGTTTAATCCATTCACATTCAATAATATTACTGTAAGTGCATTATATACTTCCACCACTTTATTCTTTGGTTTTCTTATGTCATAGCTTGTTTTCATCTGTCTTTTAACTCTTTTGGTTTTCTGTTTTGCTGTTCTTTCTTTTATGCTGTCCTCCAAGCCTCTCTCTGGGAGGCTTTTTCTTTCAGGCTGTAAGTCTTCCTTTCATATTTCCTGCAAAGGTGGATTCTTTTTTTTTTTTTTTTTTTAAATGAACTCTCTTAGTTTCTGTTTGTTTGTGAATGTTTTAAACTCACCTTCATATATGAGGGACAAATTTTGCTAAAGAATTTTCAGCTGGCAGTTTTTCTCTTTCAATATCCTAATTGTATCATACCACTGTCTTTTTGCCTCCATGGTTTCTGATGATAAAGCTACACTAAGTCTTACTGGGCATCCCTTGTATGTGATGGTTTGCTTCTCCCTTGCTGCTCTCAGAATTTTCTCTGTATCTTTGACGTTTGACATTCTGAGTAGTATGTGTCTTGGAATAGGTCTATTCAGATTTATTCTGATTGGGTTATGCTGAGCTTCTTGGATATGTAAGTTCATTTCTTTCATGAGAGTTGGGAAATGTTCAACTATTATATCCTCAAGTACTCTTTCAGCCCCTTTTCCCTTCTCTTCTCCTTCTGGAATTCCTATGACACGTATGTTGTTGCATTTCGTGTTATCATTCAACTCCAAGCCCCTGCTCTATTTTTTTCCATTCTTTTCTCTCTTTGTTCTTTTCTCTCTTCAATTTCAGCTCTTCTGTTTTCTGTATCACTTATTCTTTCTCTGATCATTTCGAATCTGCTGTTGTATGACTAATGTGGTTTTGATCTCACCTATTGTCTTTCATTCCCATGAGCTCTGTTACATTTTTATTCAGGTTTTCAAATTCTTCTTTGTGTTAGCTCAGTGTCTACTTTTTTAATTTTTTTTTTTTTTAAAGAAGCTTTAGATTACATAAATGTTACATAAATTATAGGGTATTCCCATATGCCCTACCTCCTCTGTCTTCCGCACTTTCCCACATTAACAACATCCTTCATTAGTGTGGTACATTTGTTACAATTGATGAACACATATTGAAGCATTGCTACTACTCATGGACTATAGTTTACATTATAGTTTACCCTCTGCCCTGCACAATTTTATTGGTATGACAAAATATATAATGGCCTATATCCATCACTGCAATGTCATGCAGGACAATTCCAATGTCCCAAAAATGCCCCCATATTACACCTATTCTTCCCTCTCCCTCCCCTCAGAACCTCTGGTGGCCACTGCTTAGTGTCTTCTCTATATCCTTTATCTCTTTAGACATATTGTCTTTCAACTCATTAATTTGATTTTGGAAACTTGTGTGCATCTCATTGATTAGTTTTCTCAAATCCTTTTGTGTCTTTTCTAGGGCTTTGATATATTCCTTTTCTTGGGCCATTTCTTCCATTTTCTTAGTATGGCTTGTAATTTTTTATGTCCAGCCATCTGATTAGGGTGGTGAGTTTACTCAGTTGCTCAATTTTTCTCTCTTTCATAGGGTTTTAGTGGCGGGAGGTTGTGTGTTAATGCTGTTCTTTGATTCTTGGTCCAACCTGTTCTGGGTCTTTGGGATTGTCCTGGTTAGTTGCTCAAATCTGGGCCATTGACCCAGTAATGGGCTGCAGACCTGCTTCCTAAGGCTTTGCATAAGGAGGTTGTAAAGGCCGAAAAAAGCCTCTCTTTCTTATTTAATTTTAATTTCCTCGCATTTGAATCCTTGATCGGCCCTCAGATGGCACTCTTTGGCAGCCCTCTCAGTTCAGTGTCTGCTCAGAGTGTGTTTAATGTAATACCGGATCATTGTGACAGAGGTTCCTGCCTGGAGGCTAAGAGCCTCATAATTCAAACTTTCTCAGAGGCAGTTCTCCGAACTTTGGGGCAGTCCCCTCTCTTTTCCTGGGTAGGAAGTAATTCCACTCCCCTCTGTGTCCTCAACAAGCAGTCTCGTCTGGTAGAGAGGAAGATTGAGAGGGTTGGACCCCTTTAATCTCTTGCTGGCTCCAAGACAAACAATGGTGCCACCTCACCCCATTCCAAAGGGCTCCTGGGACAGAGCAGACCAAATTTGTGGGTCAGAAGCTGAGTCAACCTTAGGCTGCGTCCTTCTCTCTCCCCTATTCTGGGGAGGTGGATTCTTGGGGCCCCCTTTGTAGCCATCAGCCCAGAGTCCTGAGAATTCAAAAGTTTCTATAGCATGGGGGAGGGTGCTGGCATTTGTAGCTGTGGCTCTTAATGCACAATTTTGCAAACACAATTATTTTCCTTTAAACCTCTCTCCTCTGGGCAGTGCCCAAAACCCTAGAAGATTATTTTTCTGGGCTGTTTATGCTTGCCTTCTAGATATTTTTCAGGGAGAGAAGAGAGTCCTCTGTCTTTTATGCCAGCCATCTTTCTGGAAGTTCTAATGTATTTTTTAAATCTTTTCTTTTCTTTTCTTTCCTTTCTTTCTTCCTTTCTTTCTTTCTTTCTTTCTTTCTTTCTTTCTTTCTTTCTTTCTTTCTTTCTTTCTTTCTTTCTTTCTTTCTTTCTTTCTTTCTTTCTTTCTTTCTTTCTTTCTTTCTTTCTTTCTTTCTTTCTTTCTTTCTGTCTTTCTTTCTTTCTTTTTTTTTATTATGGGTAAAAATCAAAATTCTCACAATATAT
>JAKSZT010054381.1:76670-87379 GCA_026826555.1 Tolypeutes matacus
GCACAGATCAACTGCTGCCTTGCCTGGCTCTATTCATCCTCTGCATCTGCTGCCTTCCTAAAGTCAGTTCCTGGGAACTGACTCACTCCAGCAGTGCACCAGGATCTTGAGGATGCTGAGAAAGGGAGCACAGGTCACAGCCAACACTGGAGGGAGGGTCTGGGGGAAGCCTCGGTCTCATGGGTTGAAAAGATTTTTTTGAAAGACCCAGGGCTCATTGCCTGAGGCCGTTGGATGGATCTCTGCTGAGACACTGGCTCTGGACTGGTGTGGACTGGGAAGTCCAGGCTGTAACTCCCCTAAGCAAGCTGTGTGATGTCGCAAAGAAAAGATGGACCAAGTGCACGTCGTAGGCCAAAAGGAGCTGAAGGGGAGCTCAGAGGTGCCCAGGAGAGGGGCAGGACAGGCAGGACCTCTCCCCTTTTGGAAGAGGATTTAAGACAGGTTCTAGATCAGCCTATCAGAAGCCACTCCTCAACCGTCTACTCTGAGCCCAAGAAAGAATTAACTATCTAAGATACTTTGGCCCCTCTTTCAGTCAAATCCTCCCCAAATTTGGCTGCAGAGTCAAGAGATCAAGATGCAACAGGACAGGCCAAATCCAAGGCAATCATGGGGAGGCTGCACAAAGAAGAGCTGGTTAAGAAAGAACCAAGCAATTTTATGCCTTGACCTCGAGACCCCCAAGCCCAGAGAGAGGAGGGACTCCCTCTTGTCACACAGAGCCTGGCCTGGAACCCAGGTCAGGATGCCTGGCACGTACTTTCTCTCCTGTGTGTTGCCAGAAAGGAGCCAAGTTGTGGGCAGACAAAGGATATGGGTGAGAACTGTGGATTCTCTACAGATCAGTGGCTGGTGGGAGCTTCCCTGGATGTCCCTTCCCACCTCCCTGTGCTTGTGGGGCTACCCCCCATGGAGGAGGCTTCTGTGAGGACCCTGGAACAGCAGAGGTTTTCCCAGCTGCAGGGATCTTGGCAGACAGCTGAGGACAGGTACAGCCAACCCAGGAGAGACCCAGACTCCTGCTGCTAGGACACAGGCCAGGGTTTCCTCATAAAACCTTTGCCTTTCTTGTCTAGGAAAAGACTCTAGAGCACGCCTGCCTTGTTCTGGTTACAAACTCTGATGATAAAGCTGCAAGTGAGAAGGCACAGATCCTGTCTTCTTTCCTGGGCTGAGGGACCCTGGCTGTGTTTCTCCAGGTTGCCATCTTGCCTGATGGAGGGAGTGCTGGAGCACAGAGATGGAATGGCAGTGTGAGACCCTGAATCATGTCTCCCAGAAAAGACAGGTTCAAGTCTTAATCTGCATTCCCATAGGTATGAACCTGTGGGGTTGGAAGCTGTCTGTACCCCCAGAAAAAACATGCTCTTACATCTAATCCATTCCTGTGAGTGTGAACCCACTATAAGTAGGATCTTCTGATGAGGCTACTTCAGTTAAGGTGTGACCCACCTCAGTCAGGGTGGGATTTAATCTTATTACTGTAGTCCTTTAGAAAAGGAATGAATACAAAAGGAGAGAGAAAAGATACAGAAACAAGAACTGAAATCAATGAAACCCGGAAGAGAAGGGAGAGACCAGCACATGTGGCCATTTGCCTTGCCACATGGCAGAGGAGCCAAGGATTACCAGCAGGCAGTTTTGGGTAAGAAAACACAGCTTAGATGATGCCTTGATTTGGACATTTTCTCAGCCTCAAAATTGTAAGCTAATAAATTCCCAGTATACAAGCCAAACCATTTCATGCTATTGTTTTAAGCAGTCTGGGAAACTAAAGTAGTGCCCTTTTAAAAATAGGAGTTTTGGAGATATTGTTAAAGTGTGGTTGGACTGAATTAGGGTGGGTCTTAATCCATATGACTAAGAGAACTTAGAGAGGAAACTTGGAGGCAGGCAGTCAAATAGCCACTGGAGGAGACCAAGGATATCACCCTGTGACAAAAGCAGAAAGCAAGTCAGGAACCTCAATGACTGCAGCAAGCCATCACCAGAACACTAGAGATTCCAGAAAAAGTATGGCCTTGATCATGCCTAAGCGTGGGACCTCGAAAACCATGGCTGTTATCGAGCTAACATATTGTAAGCCACAGCAGCCTTGGCAAACCAGGACAGTTTTTGGTTCTGGGGGTGGGGTGCTCCTTTTAAAAATACCCAAATATATGGAAGTAGTTTTGGAATTGGATAATGGGTAAGAGTTGGAAGAATTCTGAAGCACTTGATTAAAAAACCTGGATTGCTCTGAAGAGATGATTGGTAGAAAAATGTGTATTAAAAGTAAATTGAGACTTTCAGGAAGATGGCATACTAGTAAGACACGAGAATCTCTTCTCCAGAAAAATAGCTAGAGGATAGGCTGAAACAGTCCCAAAAAAGTTCTTCTAAGGTTTAGGACAGCAGGTGAAGGCTGCACACCACCCAAAGGAGAGAGAGACAAAAGAGGGAAATCGGAACGACAGAACCGTGAGTTGGAACCAGTGGAGGCTGCTGCTGCCTGCACCCTCCCCCACATTAAAGACGCTTTAGAATTCTCCTGCCTCTCGGCATGCGACTACGGACAAAGGGGGCTCCAGAGATCTACCACCCCAGGAAAAGGGAGAGAGAGGGACACAGCCTAAGACTGACTCAGCTTCTGACCCACAGATTTGGCCCTTCCAGGCCAGGTGAGACCACACAATGGTTTGCCCTGGGAGCCGGCGAAGGACTGGAGAAATCTTACCCTCGCAATCTCCCTCTCTTCTAGCTTGGACTAATTGTTGAGGACTCCACAGGAAAGGGGAGAGAGAGGGACACAGCCTAAGGCTAAATCAGCTTCTGACTCACAGATTTGGTCTGCTGTGTCCCAAGAGCCCTTCCAGGCCGGGTGGGGCTGCGCCATTGTTTGCCTTGGAGCCTGCAAGGGACTAAAGATATACAACCCTCCCAATCTCCTTCTGTACTAACAGGGACTGATTGTTGAGGACTCAGAGGGAAGTGGAAATATTTCCTAACTGGGGAAAAGGGTGGGGGCTGCCAGAGAAGGCTGGAGAACTTTCTCAGAGAAAGTTTTAATTACAAAGCACCTAGCCTCCAGACAGGAAGCTCTATCACATTGATCTGGTCTGTGTTGCAACAAATACACTCTGACCAGACATTGAATTGAGAGTTGCCAAAGAGCACCATCTCACTGCAGACCAAGGAAGTGCACACAAGAAAATTAAAAATAAGTAGGAGAAGCTTTTTCTGGCCTCTAAAGCCTTTCTGCTAAAGGCCCTAGGAAGCGACTTTACAACCAATTACTGGGTCCAGTGCCCAGTTTTGAGCAACCAACAGGACAATCCTAACAATCCAGGTCGAGCCAAAAATCAAAGAGCTGTGGTAACTCACAGCCTCCTGCCACTAAATCCCTATAAAAGAGAAAGAGACTGAGCATCTGAGTAAACTATATCCTAACCAGATGCCTAAACAACAGCAAAAAATTATGAGCCATACTAAGAAAATAGAAGACATGGCCCAAGAAAAGGAATACATCAAAGTCCCAGAAGAGATGCAGAATTTGAGAGAACTAATCAGCAAGATGAGCACAAATTTCTAAAATCAAATTAATGAGTTGAAAGACAATATGATTAAAGAGATAAATGACATCAAGAAGACACTGAGTGAGCACAAAAAAGAATTTGAAATCCTGAACAGAAAAGTAACAGAGCTCATGGGAACGAAAGACACAATAGGTGAGAACAAAACACATTTGAGGCATACAACAGCAGACTTGAAATGGTAGAAGAAAGAATAAGTGATACCGAAGACAGAACAGCTAAAATTGAAGAGAGAAAAGAACAGAGAGAGAATAGAATGGAAAAAATTGAGCAGGGGTTCAGAGAGTTGAATGACAACACAAAATGCAACAACATACATGTGATGGGAGTTCCAGAAGGAGAAGAGAAGGGAAAAGGGGCAGAAAGAGTATTTGAGGAAATAATAGCTGAAAATTTCCCAACTCTCACAAAAGAAATGAACTTACATGTCTAAGAAGCACACCGTACCCCAATCAGAATAAATCCAAATAGACCTATGCCAAGACACATATTACTCAGAATGTCAAATGTCAAAGATAAAGAGAAAATTCTCAGAGCAGCAAGAGAGAAGCAAAGGATCACGTAAAAGGGGCGTCCAGTAAGACTTAGCATAGATTTCTTTTCAGAAACCATGGAGGCAAGAAGATAGTGGTATGGTACAATTAGGAAACTGAAAGAGAAAAACTGCCAGCTGAGAATACTTTATCCAGCAAAACTGTCCTTCAAATATGAAGGTGAGTATAAAATATTCACAAACAAACAGAAACTAAAAGAGTTTGCAAAAAAGAACCCACCTCTGCAGGAAATATAAAAAGAAGCCTTAGAACCTGAAAAAAAAAAAAAAAAAAAAAAAAAAAAGACAGGAGAGAGAGGCTTGGAGGAGAGTATAGAAGAAAGAATAGCAGAAAGGATAGCCAAAAGAATAAAAAGACAGAGAAAAACAAGATGACATATGAAAACCAAAGAATAAAACGGAGGAAGTAAATAGTGCATTTACAGTAATATCATTGAATGTGAAGGGATTAAATCCCCCAATCAAAAGATACAGGCTGATAGAATGGATAAAAAAAACATAAGCCATCCATATGCTGCTTACCAGAGACTCACCTTAGACCCATGGATACAAACCGGCTGAAAGTGAAAGGTTAGAAATAGATATTCCACCTGAATAGTAACCAGAAAAGAGCAGGGGTAGCTATACTCATACAGACAAAACAGACTTTAAATGCAAAAAAAGTTATAAGAGATACAGAAGGCCATTATATATTAATAAAAGGGATGATCCACCAGGAAGATATAACAGTCATAAATATCTATGCACCTAACCAGGGTGCCCCAAAATATATGAGACAAACTCTGGCAAAACTTAAGGGAGAAATAGACATGTCAATGATAATTGGAGATTTCAACACCCCACTCACATCATTAGATAGAACAACTAGACAGAAGATCAACAACGAAACAGAGAACTTGAACAATATGATAAACAAGTTAGACCTAACAGACATATATAGAACACCGCATCCAAATTCAGTGGGTTATACATTCTTCTCTAGTGCCCACGGATCTTTCTCCATGATAGACCACATGTTAGGTCACAATGCAGCTCTCAATAAATACTAAAAGATTGAAATTATACAAAGCACCTTTTCAGATCATAATGGAATGAAACTAGAAATCAGTTAATAGACAGAAAAAAAGTAAATTCACAAATGTGTGGAGACTGAACAACACGCTCCTAAATAATCAGTGGGTCAAGAAAAATTGCAAGTGAAATCAGTAAATATATTGAGACAAAAGAAAACAAGAACACAACATATCAAACTTATGGGATACAGTGAAGGTAGTCTTGAGAGAGAAATTTATAGGCCTAAATGCCTATATTAAAAAGCAAGAAAGGGCTAAACTCTAAGATTTAACTGAACAACTAGAGAAATGAGAAAATGAACAGCAAACCAAACCAAAGCAAGCAGAAGGAAAGAAATAATAAAGATTAGAGCAGAAATAAATGAAAATTAGAACAGAAAAACAATAGAGAAAATCAACAAAACCAAAAGCTGGTTCTTTGAGAAGACCAAAAAAATTGACTAACACCTAGCTATACTAACAAAGAAAAAAAGAGAGAAGATGCAAATAAATACAATCAGAAATGAAAGGGAGAAATTCACAAATGACTCCACAGAAATAAAAATAATCATAAGAGGATATTATGAGAAACTATATGCCAACAAACTAGACAACCTAGATGAAATGGACAAATTTCTAGAAATGCACTACCAACCTACATGGACACTACAAGAAATATAAAAACTTAACAAACCAATCACATTTAAGGAGATTGACTCCGTCATCAAAAATCTCACAGCAAAGAAAAGTCCTGGACCAGATGGCTTCACAGGTGAATTCTACCAGGCACTTAGAAAAGAATTAACACCAATCCTGTTTAAACTCTTCCGAAAAATTGAAGAGGAGGAAATATTTCCCAACACATTTTATGAGGCCAACATCACCCTAATATCAAAGCGAGATAAAGATTCCACAAGAAAAGAAAATTACAGACCAATCTCTCTAATGAACATAGACGCAAACATTCTCAACGAAATACTTGCAAATCGAACCCAACAGCATATCAAAAGACTTATAATCACAACCAAGTGGGATTTAGTCCTGGTATGCAAGGCTGGTTCAACATAAGAAAATCAATCAATGTAATACACCACATTAAGAATTTGAAGGAAAAAACCACATGATCATCTCAATTGATGCAGAAAAGGCATTTGACAAAACCCAGCACCCTTTTTTGATAAAAAATACTTCAAAAGATAGGAAGAGAAGGAAAATTCCTCCATATGATAAAAGGCATATATGAAAAACCCACAGCCAACATCATACTCAATGGCGAAAGGTTGAAAGCTTTCCCTCTAAAATCGGGAATAAACAAGGATGCCCACTGTCACCATTGTTATTCAACATTTTACTAGAAGTTCTAGCTAGGGCAATTAGACAAGAAAAAAAATTAAAGGCATCCAAATAGGAGAAAAAGAAGTAAAACTCTCACTGTTTGCAGATGACATGATCCTGTACTTAGAAAATCCTGAAGTATCCATGACAAAGCTACTTGAGCTAATAAATGAGTTCAGCAAAGTGGTAGGTTACAAGATCAACACACAAAAATCAGTAATGTTTTTATACACTAGTACTGAACAACCTGAAAAGGAAATCAGGGGAAAAATTCCATTTTCAATAGCAACAAAAAGACTCAAATACCTAGGAATTAATTTAACCAAAGAAGTACAGGACCTATATGCAGAAAACTACAAAACAATGCTAAAAGAAATAAAAAAAAGACCTAAACAAATGGAAAGACATTCCATGTTCATGGATTGGGAGAATAAATATCATGAAGATGTCAATCTTACCCAAACTGATTTATAGATTCAATGCAGTACCTATCAAAATCCCAACACCTTACTTTACAGAATTAGAGAAAGCAATTACCAAATTCATCTGGAAGGGTAAGTGCACCCGAACAGCCAAAAGCATTCTATAAAAGAAGAGAGACGTGGGAGGAATTTCACTGCCTGACCTTGAAACATATTACAAAGCTACAGTGCTCAAAACAGCATGGTACTGGCATAAAGATAGACACATAGATCAGTGGAATAGAATTGAGAACCCAGAAATAAACCCTCACCTATATAGCCAACTGGTTTTTGACAAACCTACGAATTCCGTGCTAACAGGAAAAAAACAGTATCTTCAGCAAATGATGCTGGGACAACTGGATATCTATAACCAAAAGAATGAAAGAGGACCCCTATCTAACCCCCTATACAAGAATCAACTCAAAATGGATCAAAGATCTAAATGTAAAAGCCAGGACCATAAAACTACTAGAAGAAAATGTAGGGAAACATCTTCAAGACCTTGTAGTAGGTCTTGGACCTTACACCCAAAGCACGTGCAACAAAAGAAAAAATAGATAAAGGGGACTTCCTCAAAATTAAACACTTTTGCACCTCACAGGACTTTGTCAAAAGGGTGAAAAGGCAGCCAACTAAATGGGAAAAAATATTTGGAAATCACATATCTGGCAAGGGTTTAATATCCAGGATATATAAAGAGATGTTACAACTCAACAATAAAAAGACAAAAGACCCGATCAAAAAATAGGCAAAAGATTTGAATAGACCTTTCTCCAAAGAAGAAATGCAAATGGAAAAAAAAAAACACATGAAAAAATGCTCATCATCACTCATGATTAGGGAAATGCAAATCAAAACTACAATGAGATATCATTTCACACCTATCAGAATGGCCACTATTAAAAAAACAGAGAACTACAAGTGTTGGAGAGGATGTGGAGAGATAGGAACACTTCTTCACTGTTGGTGGGAATGCAGAATGGTACAGCAACTATGGAGGACTGTTTGGCAGTTCCTAAAGAATTTGAATATAGCCTTGCCATGTGAATACCACTACTGGGTATATACCCAGAAGAACTGAGAGCAGTGACACGAACAGACATCTGCACATCGATGTTCTTAGCAACATTATTCACCATTGCAAAAAGTGGAAACAAACCAGGTGTCCATCCACAGACGAATGGATAAACAAACTGTGGTCTATTCACACGATGGAACATTATGCAACAGTAAGAAGAAATGAAGTCGTAAAGCATATGTCAACATGGATAAACCTGGAGGACATTATGTTGAGTGAAGTAAGCCAGACACAAAAACACAAATACTGTATGAATGCGTTACTATGAACCAAATATTTTGTAACATATTGTTTGATTCAAATATTTTTTTATATGTATCCAGTACATTTAATTGTGAAATGTATATATTTATGCATCTGTGTTTACTTTTTAGTTTTTAATTGTTTATATTTTCAATTATTAAATGTACAAAACAAAGTCGGGAGGAAAAAAAAAAGTAAATTGATGTGAATATTCTCGCTGTCCTGATTTTGTGATAATCAGGGTAAGCTAAACATTTGCTATGTTAGAAACCATGCATGTGTCCCCAGGCCTAGTTTTTCTCCCTAGGTCTGGTCTTTAGAATGATGGTGATAAGCTAAGCCTGATTCATTACATGACTATCTTGTATGGGAAAAGACTGTAACTCTAGGTATATTTGTCAATCCTAAGAGATATAGCAGGGGGGCAGATGTGGCTCAAATGGTTGGGCATCTGTCTCCCATATGGAGGGACCTGGGTTTGATCACCAGGACCTCCCAGTAAAAACAACAAAAAAAAGAAAAATACAGAAGAAATGGGGGCCACCAGGCCTTGTGTGCGGGTGTGCCGCCAGGCCTCGTAAGTGGGTGAGCCCCTAAGGCCCCGTGCGTGTTTGCACCTGCCAGGTCCCATGCGTGGTTAAGCTTCCCAGGCCCCGTGCACTGATGCGCCACCAGGCCCTGTGAACAGGTGCACCACCAGGCCCTTTGAACAGGTGCACCGCCAGGCCCTGTGCGTGGGTGCGCCGCCAGGTCCTGCGAGCAGGTGCGCCATCAGGCCCCCCCAAGCCACGCACCAAGAAGATGACATGACAGGAAAGTGACACAAGGGAGAGCCAAGACGAGATGCACTGAAAAACCAGGAACTAAGGTGGCACAGGCAGTAGGGCGCCTCTCTCCCACATTGGAGTTTCCAAGGATTGAATCCCAGTGAAGACAGGAGGAGAAGGATGAGGAGAGGGCAGGAAACGGACACAGAGAGTTGCCCAGCGATACGATACAGAAATAGCAAAAATGGGTGGGGGTAGGGTGTAAAGATGGATAAAAGTAAATAAATAAATAAATAAATCCTTTTTTAAAAAAGTAAATTGTACAGACTTTCTATCTGCTTTGATCATAAAAATTCTGGTAATGAATGCTGGCAATGATTGCATAACATTGTCAATGTAATTAACAGCCTGATTCATAGCCCTGAATTATATATGTGAATGTGGTTAAAAGGAGAAATGTCAGGGTGTATATATGTTACTAGATTAAAAATGAAAACAAACAAACATAAGATTATATACAACTCAGGCAGTGAACCAAATTTTAACCTATGGACTATAGTTAATACTACAATTATAAAAATGTTCTTTCAAGAATTGTAACAAATGTAATATACTAATGTAAGGTATTAATAATAGGGTGATATATTTGAATTCTGATTTATGCATGATTTTTCTGTAAACCTACAACTTTTCTAATAAAAAAAGAAAAATCAATTGGCAAAAAATAAAGTGTTTCTGGTTAGGGTTCAGAAATAAATGGGAGCTATAAAGCAAGTTTCTATCATCTTAGAGATGAGCATGAACATAATGCGGTAGAAATAAAGACATCAAAAATGCTTCTGGTGAGGACTTTGGAGGACATGATGAATGTGTACTGGAAACAGGAAGCAAGGCAATCCTTCTTATAAAGTAGCAATGAACTTGTTGAAATTGTGCACTTAAGTTGGATGGAAGACAGAACTGGTAAATGATGATCTTGGATGTTTAGCTGAGGAAATTTCCAAGGTAAGTGTGGAAGATACTGCCTGGTACCTCCTTGCTGTTTTTAGCAAAATGAGAGAGGAAAGGGATAAGTGGAAGTCTGAATTGTTAAGTACAAAGGAACCAGCTATTGATGCTTTGGAAAGTTCTCAGTCAATCAAGATAACATACTCTCAGACTAGGGCCAGAAGCAGCTCTATCAGAGCCCTCCCTGAGATCCAAGGAGGGGAGCTCCCAAGAACAAGGCCCCACAGGAGGCTTTGGTTAAACTGAAATTTGTTAATATTGAGTGCATGACTCATGGATCCAGCCAGGAGTCTCAGAGGAAGTCAGGCTTGGAAATGCATTTATCCAGGAAGGATCTGTGGAAAATCCTCTTGTCTGATAGCTTGGGGACTCTTGAACTACATGCAAAACTGATAAGGGTTTTGAGAATTTTTTATGAGTGTAGGCACTGCCAGCCTTGACAGAAAATGACAGAAATGGGACAAAATCAAGGAAAAATGACTCCAAGGGCAGAGCCATGAGGGCAGAGGACTGGGCTAACTCTTCTCCTTTTCACTTCAGTTCTTGTTTCCATACTTCCACCTTCATATCCATTTTCCCCATGGATGCCAAAGGCTCTTTTGAAAACACAAATCTGATCCATCACACCTCTGAT
>JAKSZT010054381.1:123179-218957 GCA_026826555.1 Tolypeutes matacus
CTGTGAATATTTTGAACTCTCCATAATTTTTGAATGCCAATTTTGCTGGATAGAGAATTCGTGGCTGGAAGTTTTTTTCTTTTAGTGTTTTGACTATGTCATACCACTGTCTTCTTGCCTCCATGGTTTCAGCTGAGAAATCAGCACTTAATCTTATTGTGCTTCCCTTGTATGTGATGGTTCTCTTTTCACTTGCTGCCTTGAGTATTTTCTCTTTGTCTTGAGCATTGGACAGTTTGACAAGTATATGTCTTGGAGTTGGCCTGTTGGGATTTATACTATTTGGGGTGCGCTGTGCTTCCTGGATCTGCACATCCATCTCTCTCAATAGAGTTGGGAAGTTTTCAGCCATAACTTCCTTCAACACTCCTTCTGTTCCCTTTCCCTTCTCTTCTCCTTCTGGGATGCCCATAATGCGTATGTTTGTGTGTCTTGCATTATCGGTTAATTCCCTGAGACCATACTGGATTTTTTCTATCTTTTTGTCTATCTTTTCTACAATCTCTTTGATTTCAACTGTATTGTCTTCCATATCACTAATTCTTTCCTCTGCCTGTTCAATTCTGCTGCCATGTGAGTCCAGCGTCTTTTTCATTTCTTGACTTGTGTCTTTGTTCTCCATCATATCCATTACCTTTTTAGGTGTGTTAGCTATTTTTTCAGTATGTTCTCCCAGAGTCTTCTTTATATCCTTAATCTCTTCCTTCAGTTCTTTAAGTTGGTCCATGATATTTGTTTGGATAGCTTTGATTAGGTGTTCGATGTACTGCATTGCTTCTTGGTTTTTATTTTGTGCACTGGACTGGTCCATGTTTTCCAGTTTTTCAGAGTCATTTGTATTTTTCTGTTGCCCTCTGGTCATCATATTATCTTGATGAGTTTGTTCAGTTGATTAGCTTTTCTCTATGCTCTAGAATTTTATTTAGCTGTTGGTTCTGCGTGTGAGTTAAGTTTTCTCTTTGGCAGTTTTTCTTCTTATTTTGTTTCCTTACTTCTTTCTATGTTCCCTTGAAGGCAAAAGGTTAGGGCCAGAGGAATCAAAAGATGTAAGGAAGGCAGAAGGATAATAGAAATGTTGATAAAAGTTAGAAGAGGGGCAAAATGAGACTTAATGAGATGAATATTTAACTTGTGTAGGCAGTGTAGAGTACTAGGAAAAAATATGGAGTTCCTATAATGGACTGGGAAAACAAATGGAGGAATATATATATATAGTGATTTAGAAGGCTAGAATTATGAGGAGGTAGAGAAATAGTAGAGAAAGGTCTGAAAGGAAAAAGTTAATACTAATAAAAAAAAAAAAAGAAAGAAAAAAGAAGGAAACAAAATAGATGGGATATAAATTGACACCCTTAAGTTGTGGGCCTATGAAAAAATGTTGTCTCTAAGAGCCACAACAGAAAACAGAAGGCAGAAAGATGCAGGAAGGATAAGCGATAGTTTGTAATACAGAATCAATATATACAGCGAGTGGGAAATTACTGAATAAGAAGCCCAGCAAATAAGCGACCAGCTGGCAGCATCTATTTAAAAAAAAAATAGAAGGAAAAAGGAAGGGGGGAGGAAAATGGGAATAATAGCAATAGACCAGAGAGTAACAGAGAGAAACCAATGATCCACACAGGCAAGCAGTCAAACAGAGCTAAGGGGGGGTCAATGACTCCCCTAGGGTCCACGTGGATCCTTCCTGCCTACTTGTGTTTATCAATGAATTTCCCCACAGGGTTCTATATGCAGGTCCTGAAGCAGCTTTTAGCTATTAAACTAAATTAAAAAGAATTTATTTTTCAATTGTTGAGGTGACGTCACTTTTTTTTTTTTTTTTTTTTTTAGCCAAATGCAGGACCCAAAATAATTCCTCTTCTAGACCAACCCCCTTACGGAAGGGACCCTAGCTGGGCCCGTGGAAATTAATCAAGCACGTTCCTCTTTCCGGACTCCCCAGGTTAGCTGAAACTCTGATGTTAGTCAGTGAAGAGTGCTAAAGACGGCGGATTCCGCCCCTTCTGGCGCCGAGCTCCAGCGTCACCGGGCTGCTCAGTAAATCAGTTTGAGTGCAGATTCGCGTCTGCTCTCAGCCTGGTGCTGCTTCAGTTCGGCTTATCTGCTCCCCAAAGCTATGGGGCGGTGCAGGCACCCAGATCTATGTCTAAAAATATAAAATACCCTTCCCTGTCTTCCAACCGAACCCTCCCTTCTTTGGGGAGTGTCCCTTCCTCCTGGCTCCGCAGCGGCCCGGGTCTTATCCCTGGGTGGCTAGGGAAATCAGCTGCGTTCCCCGACCAAAATCCCCCCTCCGGTTCACCGGGTGCTGACTAGCTTGTTTGCTCTGTTCACACAAGGTCCAAGGGGCGCCAGGCAGCCAGCTCCCCAGAAAATAAAACTTTTTCGCCCCCGCTTGCGGCTCCAAATGGCCGTTTTATTTTTTATTTCCGTAACCGCGGGGCTCAGCCGCCTGTGCCAACCTCCACCGGCAGCCTCAAAACTCACGAATCTCCACCGTTCGGTCCACGCCGCCGATCCGCGCAGATAGATGTCCCAAGCTTCTCACTCCACGCATGCACAGCACAGACCCCCGGGCAGGACCCCGTCCCCAATCTGCCTTGCTCTGGGAGCTTGCAGTGTGCGCCCTCCTACACTAACGCCATCTTGCCCCTCCCCCTGTCTGTCTTTCTTTCTCTTTCTCTCTCTCTCTCATCTTTCTTTATAAATTGTATTGAAGTGTATCATTCACACATGAACATACATAAACAGTAAGTGTATAGTAAAAGATGTGAACTTACAAAACAACCATGTATAACATCATACAGGAGTCCCATACATCACCCCACCAATAACACCTTGCATTTTTCTGAAATATTTGTTACAAATTATGAGAGAATATCAACAAAATATTACTACTAACTATAGTCCATATCTTATATTTGGTGTATTTTCCCCCAACCCACCCTATTATTTTTTAACATATTTTTATTATAGGAGTTGTGCACTTACAAAATAATCACGCACATGTGTAGAATTCCCATACAACACCCCTTCACCAACACACCACACCATGGTGGAACATTTATTACAGATTATGAGAGAATATCATCGGATCATTACCACCACCATGGTCCATAGCATATATCTGGCACACTTTTATCATATCCCCCCATTATCAACACAGTACATCTTTCGCATAGATGCAAGAATACTGCAGTATTGCTGTTAACCACAGTCCATAGGACACTGCAGTTGTATTTTTCCTGTATGTTTCCACAGTCCCACCACCCGCAATAGTTGAGGTACATCTGCTCTAGCTCTCAAAAGACACTCTTGCATCTGTACCCTCAGCCACGATTCTAATCCACCTCTGGGTTCACTGTGTTATTGAGTCCCTAGATTATTCTCTAGCTTTCTTTCAATTGACATTTACTTCCCCAGACTACCCTTTTCAGCCATTTATAAACCAGCTGCTACTCACTATAATGTGTTACCATCAGCTCTATCCATTTCCACACTTTTACAGTCAGGTTGATTAACACTTCTACATACATTAAGCATCAATAGTCCTTCTCAGCCTTCCTCTTATCTCCTAATAACCTATCTTCTAGGGTTTAACTCCATGAGTTTATTCTTCGTAATTAGTTCATGTTAATGAGACCATGCAAGATTTGTCCTTTTGTATCTTGCTTACTTCACTTAGCATAATGTCTTCAAGATTCATCCATGTTTTCATTCATGTCCCAATTTCATTTCTTCTTATTGCAGCATAGTATTCCATCATATGTATATACCACATTTTGTCCATTCATTGGTTGATGGACACTTGGGTTGTTTCCATCTTTTGGCAATTGTGAATAATGCCACTATGAACATCAGTGTGAAGTTGTCTGTTCATGTCACAGTCTTCAGTTCTTCTGGATATGTTCCTAGCAGAGGAATTGCTGGATCATATGGCAGTCCTATATTTAGCTTTCTGAGGAACTGCCAAACTGTCTTCCACGGAGGCTGCACTATTTTACAATCCCACCAACAGTGAAAGAGTGTTCCTATTTCTCCACATCCTCTCTAGCACTTATTGTTTTCTGTTTGTTTTTTTTTAATAATGCCCATTCTATGCAGCATGAGATGATATCTCATTGTCATTTTGATTTGCATTTCTCTAGTAGCTAGTGATATGGAACATTTTTTTTCATATGCATTTTGGCCATTTGTATTTCCTCTTTGGAGAAATGTCTATTTAAATCTTTTGTCCATTTTTAAATTGGATTGCTTGCTCTTTTATTGTTGAGTTGTAAGATCTCTTTATATAGAATGGAAATCAAACACTTATTGCATATATGGTTTCCAAATATTTTCTCCCATTGAGTGGGCTGTCTTTTCACCTTCTTGATGAAGTCCTTTGAATCATAAAATTGTTTAAGTTTGAGGAGGTCCCATTTATCCATGTTTTCTTTCATGGCTCATGCTTTTGGTATAAGGTTTAAGAATCCATCACCTACCACCAGGTCTTGAAGAGGTTTTCCTACATTTTCTTTTAGGATCTTTATGGTTCTTGCTTTTATATTTAGGTCTTTAATCCATTTTGAGTTAATTTTTGTATTAGGTGTGAGATAAGGGTCCTCTTTCCTTCTTTTGGCTATGGATATTCAGTTCTCCCAGCACCATTTGTTGAATAGACTGTTTTGCCTCAGCTGGGTGGGTTTGACAGGGTTTTCAAAAATCACTTGACCATAAATGTGAGGGTCTGTTTCTGAACCATCAGTTCGGTTCCATTGGTCTATGTGTCTATCTTTATGCTAGTACCATGCTGTTTTTTTTATCACTGTAGCTAGGTAATGTGATTTAAAGTATGGAAGTGAGAGTCCTCCAACTTCGCTTTTCCTTTTTAAGATGTTTCTGGCTATTCGGGACCTCTTACACTTACAAATAAATTTGATAATTATGTTTTCCATTTATTTTAAAAATATTGGTGGAATTTTTTATTGGGATTGCATTGAATCTGTGTATCGATTTGGGTAGAATTGACTTCTTAATGAAATTTCGTCTTCCAATCCATGAGCATGGGATGTTTTTCCAATTATTTAGGTCTTTTAAAATTTCTTTCAGCAATACATTGTAGTTTTCTGAATATAAGGGCTTTATATCCTTGGTTAAATTTATTCGTGTATATCTGATTCTTTTAGTCGCTATTGTAAATGGATTTTTTTTTTCCTGGCTTCCTCCTCAGATTGCACATTGCCAGAGTATAGAAACATCACTGATTTTTACGTATTGTGTATTGCATATTGGTGTAATACACTGATTGATTTTCTTGTGTTGAACCACCCTTCCATGCCTGGTATAAAACCCACTTTATCATGATGAATAATCCTTTTAATGTGTTGTTGAATTTGATTAGCAAAATATTTTGTTGAGGATTTTTTGCATCTGTATTCAATAGGGAAATGGATCTGTAATTATTTTCATTTTTTGTAGAATCTTTATCTGGCTGTTATTAGCATGATATTGGCTTCATAGAATGAGTTTGGTAGCATTCCTTTTTGTTCCATTTTTTTTGGAAGAGCTTGAGTAAGTTTGGTTTTAAATCATCTTTGAATGCTTGGTAGAACTCACCTGTGAAACCATCTGGTCCTGGGCTTTTCATTTTGGGAGTTGTTTGATGACCGTTTCAATCTCTTTACCTGTGATTGGTTTGTTGAAGTCTGCTATTTCTTCTAGGGTCAGTGTAGGTTGTTCGTACATTCCTAGGAATTTTTCCATTTCATCTACATTGTCTAGTTTTTTGGCACACAGTTTTTCATAGTGTCCTCTTATGAGCTCTTTTATTTCTGTGGGTCAGTAGTAATGTCCACGTTTTCATTTTTTATTTCATTTATTTGCATCTTCACTCTTTTTTTTCTTTGTCAGTCTAGCTAAGGGTTTGTCAATTTTGTTAATCTTCTCAAAGAACCAACTTTTGGCTTTGTTCATTCTCTCTATTGTTTTTGTTTGTTCTCAATTTCATTTATTTCTGCTCTGATCTTTGTTATTTTATTCCTTCTACTTGCTTTGGGATTAGTTTGCTGTGCTTTTTCTTAATTTTAGCACTTTATTCTTTTTTAATGTAATCAGTGAGGGTTATAAATTTCCCTCTCCACACTGCCTTCACTGCATCCTATAAGTTCTGATATGTTGTGTTCTTGTTGTCATTTGTCTCAAGATATTTATTGATTCCTCTCAAAATTTCTTCTTTGACTCACTGATTATATAAGAGTCTGTTGTTTACTCTCCAAATATTTGTGAATGTTCCCTTTTTCCATCTCTTATTGATTTCCAGCTTTATTCCATTATGATCAGAGATAGTGCTTTGTATAATTTCTAACTTCTTGAATTTATTGAGATCTGCTTTTGCAGAATTAAAATGGCAGTTACTGGCTGCTTTCCAACTTGGACAGGTTCAAACTTTAGCTGTTCTTAGGGTTATACTTTAGCCAGCTGTGTTTACTAATCACTAACTGAAGTCAGTGGCCAACTGTCTCTTCCTCCCCCATTTTTGGGAAATGAGGTCTCCAACTCCAGCCATGGAGTTGGCCTCCATGGTGTAGAGTGCTCTACTCATTAATCTTCTCTGCAGATGGGCAGTCTCTTCCTTCCATTCTTTCAAGGATGTTGCAAGATGGTCATCTGGTCTCCTAGGGCCCCAAAACAGGTGTTTTAGATAGCTCTGGGTTATTACTAACTGCCTTTTAAGATGAGCTGACTCCCAGGTCACCTTACTCTGCTGCCATCTTGCACCTCCTCCCTCTAATGTATTTTTAATTTCATCCATTGGGTCTTTAATTCCCATAATCTCTGTTACTTTCCTTTGCAGTCTTTCAAATAGTTCTTTATGCTCACTCAGTGTTTTAATACCCTTTATACCTTTAGTCATATTTTCTTTCAATTCTTTGAAATGATTTAGGAGAGTTGCATGGTTATCATTCATTAATTGTCTTAAATCCTGTATCTCTTCAGGATATTTGGTCTGTTCCTTTGGCTGGGCCATCTCTTCCTGCTTCCTAGTATGGCTTGTAATGTTTTGCTGATGTCTAGGCATCTGAATATGTTGATGAACTTACTCTGCTGGTCAATTTCTTCTGTTGCCTATTTTTTCCCCCACCACAGCTCTTCTTTGATACTTGGTTCAACTTATTCTAAGTCTTTAAAATTACCCAGCTTAAGTTATCAAAATCGGGCCAGGGATTCACTAATAGGGTGCAGATTTTCTCCCAGGAGTTTGGGTTAAGAGAGTCCTTAAAGCAGTTTTTGTTCATGTAATTTCCAGACTATCTAGCAGATGGCACTAATCAGCAAACCTTTCCACGGGAGTGTTTCTTTCAATCTCTACTTTCCTGTGTATTGGTCCAGTCAGAGCCGAAATTCAAAGCAGGCTCTGCTGGCCGAATTCACTGAAAAGAAGCCTTCTGACCCCTTCCCTTTTCCTTTGTAACAGCTGACACAGAGGAAGACATCTGTTCCCCTCCCAGTGGGTTGCAGTGAGCCAGGGGTTTTACCCCAACTTAATATCTTGGGGTGGGGGAGGGGAGCCCTTCCCAGTTGCTGTGGGGGTTTGGTACTCATGCTTGTTATTTTGGGCTCTTTGTCTATCTGTCCCTCACCCTCCTGGAAGTTGCACAGCACTGTCCTGGTCTGCTGACCCCCAAAGCAGGTCCCTCGATAGCTTTTGGCACCTTCTCCATTATTTTTGTGAAAGAGATGAGCCCTGACTGCCTACTCCAATGTCATCTTCCTGGAATGCAACAAACCTAGTTTTTAAAACATTTTACAAGAACCACCCTTGAATCTTCTCCCCTTGCAGGAGGCTGCCCCAAGAAGCTGAGGGCTGGCCCACCACCAGTGTCCTTGTGCTGGAGAGGGTGGCACTGGTCCCAGCAGCTCTGAGCACAGCCCTCCTGGGCTGCAGGTGGTGGGCAGACCTGGACTCCCTCCTGCAGACAGACAGGCAGACACTGTCTACTCACCCTCCTCCCCTGGGCACAGCTGGGCCCGGGCCTCTGGGAAGTGGAGGTCTTGCTCCTCCAGGCCTGGGAACTGACCATGAGGCTGAGCCCCGGTCAGAGGGCAGCTTTGTGCTTGCCCCTTCACCCCAGTGCAGGGGGCCATGAGTGTGCGTGGGCTGCAGACTGAGAGGTCCCCCTACACGTTGTGGACCTGTGCTCAGCGTCATGCACCCCAACTCCCAAACCCACAGAAACCAAAGGCTAAAGCAAAACCAAACCATCAAAAATCCTCTTCCTTTTCAGGCTCCCCCATCATGGTAAAGGGCACCACCAGCCTTTCAGTCCTCTGCTCACAAACCTGGTCATCCCCCTCATTCCTCTTTGCTTCCCCCCACATCCAACCACCAAAAAGTCCTACTACCTTTAAATCCAGACCATCTCTGGTTCTGTCAGGCCCCGGAAACATTCACTGTCCTTGGAATAAAAGCCACACTTTCCATCCTTGCTTGCGTCCTCCCTTCCTCCACAACAGTGACTGGTTCTGACCTCAGGACCTTGGCACATGCCCCTCCTACAGCCTGGAACATTCTTCCCTTGGGCCTCCCCCTGGTGGTTTCCTCACCTGTTCAGGCTCAGTGCAAGCATTGCCTCCTCAGAGAGGCCTGGTTTTTAGTGCAAGTTTCAACAGCATGCAAAGTTGTGACAATTGTGTGATGAACTT
The DNA here is from genome assembly GCA_026826555.1 of Tolypeutes matacus. Lineage (NCBI taxonomy): Eukaryota > Metazoa > Chordata > Mammalia > Cingulata > Chlamyphoridae > Tolypeutes > Tolypeutes matacus. The sequence continues at coordinate 131,868 of JAKSZT010054381.1, forward strand.
GAAATACTCATCACCTGCTTTCAACAACTGTCCACTCACATGCAACTGGTGACATCGATATCCCCATTGCAGCTTATCTGAAGCAAATCCCTGACAGCATTAATTCAGCTGCAAATATTCTAATTTCTCTAAAGGAGAAATTGTACCTGTAAAAGTTAGGCCAGGCTCCCGTTCTAAGCAGCTGTCCTTTCACCTTCATTCTCTGTGCCTTTCCTGTGTCATTGTCACACACTTTGCAGTTCCTGACATTTATTTTGTTCATAATTTTATTTTATTGGATAGTCTCCCCATCCAGTCTCTAGAATGTTCCTCCCTTGAGAACAGCTCTCTTCTGCCTTGTTTCTGTTAAATATCATTGACTGCCCAGCATCTGGGGCAAGGCCAGGGACCTAAATTTCTCTGAGTAGATGATGGTCAAAGGAGACTTTGGCTGTCTGTCAGTGTCCACATGGCTTGCCGAGGGCAGCAGGAGGTGGTGGATGGATGGACTAGAAATGCACTGACCTTCTCACGGGATTTCTCTTTTAGATAAATCAGCAATCTCTTTTGGAGACAAAATCATAACTTGCCCTGGAGTAGAACCACAGGTAGTCGGAAAGTAAGTGCCCCAGTCTGGGGACCCTTGTGGGCAGGAGACCAGGTGGGCAGCGTTTTAGGGGTCGTGGGTGTGGACACCCTTGGCCAGGGCACCCAGGGCGCCCCCGTACCTGCCCTGATGGATGGTCCTGGAGGTGGGCAGGGATCCGGGTGGTGGCTTTGCTGAGGATGGTGGGTGGTGAGAGAGTGTCTGCCTTAGTGTCCCCACTGCTATGACAACTACCAAGCCAGGGGTTGTCTGAACAAGAGGAGTTTCTTGGCTACCAGTTTGGGGGCTGGAAGGCTGGCTCCCTCCGGGGTGGGCAGCGTTCTGGTGCTGGCAGCTGGCAATCCTTGTGTTCCGTGGCTTTCCCATCACGGCCATGTGCTCTCCTTTCTCTTCCGGGTTCCCAAGGACTTCCAGCGTCTTCTCCCTCAAATGGCTTTCTCTTGATAAACCCCCAGTCATTGCACTAAGGCCAGTCTCATTCAGCTGAGCCACAGCGTAACAAGCAGTGTCCTCAGAAGGTCCCACTGATGACAGGCTCCCACCCCAGGAAAAGATGAAGGTCACGTACATGGTCTTTCTGGAGCACAGACCTCAGCCAACCACTGCCTCTGCTCCAGCCACTCTTTGGAGCTGAGCCCACATGCCCTGTCCACACAGAGGAGCCCGAGGGAGACCCCACGTGGCTGGCCCTTCACATAGAGCATGGCCGCAGGGGCAGGCAGTGCACGCAGGGCTCCTTGGCCGGCCGTGTCCCTTGGGGCCGTCACAACCAGGCTGACCTCCTCGTGCTCTGAGGAAGGGGCTCTCGCCCTGTTCTCTCCACCAGCCCCAGTGCCTTGCTGGCAAAGTCACTGCACCAGGAGAGCTGTGGGCTAAGGTTGAGCCACGGGACAGACCTGGTTGTCACCATCTGCCCTCTCTTGCTTTAGGCCCGTCTTCATTGAAATCAGCCTCAACAAAGGCATAACCTTCTTTGTCAACAACCTGAACTTCACTGGAAAGGACTGTGTGAGTTCTGGGTGGGGGCACCACCATCACGGGGCCTGTCGGGGGCCCCGTCCTGGACACAGACACCCTCGGGGGCAGGCTGGCAGCCAGGGTGAGTGGGTGGGACAGGGGGTCCACCAGGACCCGGAGCCCAGGTCTGCGGCAGCTCCTGGCCATGTGGGGTCCCAGGACCCGACCCCTCCAGGTTGGGGTTCAGACAGCAGGGTGGGGGAAACTCTGCTGAGGCCCCACCTGGCAGGTGAGCTGGCACCCCTGTGGGGGCCCAATCCCCACCTCCCAGGCCTGCGTGGCCAGTGCTCGCTGCCATTGTGCAGACGTCCTCGTCTCCCCGTTTCTTGGGCTCCTTGGCTGCCCCCTCTGCTCTTTGTCCCTGAGCCCTGTGGGAAGGGCCTCTCCTGCTGAGGACAGGGCAGCTTGGCAGGACGGAGGGGAGGGACAGGGGTCAGCTCTGGGGGAGACTCCCTGGGCCTGAAGGAGGCCCTGCCAGGGGCCAGCCGCCCAGAGGTCCTGGCGGGTAGACATCTCATCCCAGGGCAGCAGGTCTTGGCGGTGGAGAGTGTGAGTTTGGGGCAGGGGGGGCCTGGGCAGAGGACGGTGGGGTCTAACACCATGGCCCTGTGTCACGGAGCAGCCCTGAGGACATGGAGAGCTGCTAACAATGCCCCCCATGCCTCCCTGTCTGCTCAGAGACCAGCAAATGGCAGCTCCCCCTGTGCCAGCAGGAACCCCTCAGCTGCCCTGCACCCACACTTTAAGGGCAGGAGCAGCCCTGGGCTCAAGCCCCCAGGGCTCTCCCTGAGCCTGTCTCTGGAGCCAGGCTGCCTTGCCCTCCCCAGCCCCCTCCCCACTCAGGCAGGGACCCCATGGGGGGTGACCCCGCAGCAGGTGGGCAGCACCAGGTCCCTGGATTGTGAACCCCACTGAGAAGCCTCACTTCGCCTGACGCCCCCAGGCCCCCGGTCCAGTGGGCTTTCTGTGAACCCTGCCTGCACCTCCCAGGCACCAGCCAGGCAGGGATGGCTCAGAGGGACCCAGCAGCTTTGGCCAAGGCTGCAGCGCCGGGAGGGGTTCAGGAGACAGGGAGGGGGCCGGGTCTCGTTCCTCCACGCCGGGCCTCTTGGTGAGCTCAGCGGCTGCCCCCGCCCATCTGGGCATCTGTCCCTCTGGGGTCCTCACAGCTTTGTCTCCTGTCGGCCGTGGCCTCCTTTTGGGGTTGGGTCCTTCAGGTCGTGGAGGCTTCTGGGACATCTTTGCAGGGCTCTGGGGCAGGGGCTCAGAGCAGGGCAACAGGTGGCGTCCGTGTGTGGAGGTTGTCTGGCCTCCTGGGGTTCCTCGAGGTGGGGGGCCTGAGGGAAGGAGGAGGACCGGGGGGTGGAATGCCAGGGGATGGGGGCCAGGAGGGGGGATGAGAGCCAGGAGGGGTCCACCCAGCCCAGCCCACTCCTCGGCCACACCCATTCTCTGGCAGACAAGGCTGGACAGGGACCTTGGTCCTTCCACAGGGGGAGAGCCCTGCTGCCAAATCCAGCGGGGGCAAGGCCAGGAGCCCAGGCCAGGCCAACAGGCAAAGCCTCGTTGAGCAAACCCATGAGAAAGCTCCTGAGACAGCCCTGGAGATCCTCCCCGAAAACATGCTTGGAAAGGCCCCCAAGAAGCCCCCTGGAGAACCCCCTGGAGAGTCCCTCAAGAATCCTGCAGCCAGCGCCCTCAGGAGGGCCCCCAAGTATCGGAATGATGACCTGGCCAGCCCAGATGAGAGGGCTGATGATGAGGAGACCCCTGAGGGCAGCACCGAGGAGGAGCACCAGGAGGAGGAGACCCCCACGGAGAGCTCCAGTAGCTCCGGCGGCTCTGACTTCCCCTTGATCCCGGTGATATCCGGTTCCTCCGCCCTGCTGCTCCTGCTGCTGCTGTGCTGCCTCTGCTACCTGTGCTACTGGGTGAGTGCCTCTGCTACCTGATAGGCAGGTGAGGGTCTCTGCTATGGTGGCAGCTCCCAAGAGCCAGCCGAGTCTCAGGCTTTGTCCCCCTTGGATCCCAGAGGCGCCCTGGGCCTCCTGCCCTATCGGCCACGGGGCGCTCATGGGGACACTGTGCACGCTGGGCCAGGCCGGTCCGGTGCCCACAGCCCTTATAGAGGTGACAAGAGGCCAGCGTGCAGCAGGGCAGGCAGGAGGACAGAGAGGAGTGTTCCTGGGGTCAGGAAAGAGAGGCCTTCAAGGGGGGGGGTACCCTTCCCCATGAGGTGGAGGAAGGAGGAGGAGAAAGCAGGGATGATGGGGGGTGGGGGGGCGGGGACCAGCAGAGAACGAACAGGTTGATCACTGCCCAGGAGAGCAGTGAGGAAGGAAAGTCTGCTGGGGACTGTCCCTCGAAGGGCTCATGGCTTGGGATGGGCTCAGCCTGCCTGGTCTGAACCCAGCCCTCCAGTGTAGGGGCAGTGAACCTGTGACAAATAAGGAAACTGAGGCTCAGAGGCAGCCGTGTTGGCTGCAGCATCACAGGTATTGGGCTGTGCCCAGAGGCTCCAGAACATGGTCCCCACCTCTCCCAGGGGCTGAGGCCAAGCCCAAACTGCACCTTCCAACCCAGGTTATGTCTTTTATCTTAAATATTTATTTTTAAAGAAGCTTTAGATTACATAAATGTTATGTAAAAAAAATATAAGGTTCTCATATACCCCACCTTCTCCCCTTCCCACACTTTCCCATATCAATAACAATCTTCATTAGTGTGGTACATTTGCTAAAATTTATGAACACGTATTGAAGCATTGCTACTAACCATGGACTATAGTTTACATTATAGTTTACGCTCTGTCTTGCACAATTTTGTAGGTTATGACAAAATATATAATGGCCGGTATCGGTCATTGCAATGTCATGGAGAACAATTCCAATGTCCTGAAATTCCCCTCATATTACACCTATTCTTCCCTCTCCCTCCCCTCAGCACCTCTGGTGGCCACTGCCTTTATATCAATGATAAAAGTTCTTCCATTGCCAGAATAACAATTAGTCTATAATAGAACAATAAGTCTATTTTAGTCCATTGTTCATCCCCCAATCTTGAGGATTTGGGGATGGTGATTGTATTAGTCAGCCAAAGGGGTGCTAATGTAAAATACCAAAAATGGGTTTGTCTTTATAAAGGGTATTCATCTGGGGTAGAAGTTCACAGATACCAGGCCACAAAGCATTAAGTTTCTTCTCTCACCACAGTCCATTGCCACGTGTTAGAGCAAGACAGCTGCCGGCGTTTGCCAGGGTTCAGGCTTCTGGGGTTCCTCTCTTCCCGGGGCTGCGTTTCTCTCCGGGCTTAGCTCCTGTTTCCTCCACAAGGTCAGCTGTAGACGATCAGGTGAACGGCTTGCTTCTCTTCTCCTGGGGCCTTCTTTCCAACATCAAAACTGCTTCTCAAAAGACTGCTTCTCAAAAGACTGCTTCCCAAAAGACTGCTTCAACTCTGTTCTTTGCCTTGCATTTTATATTCAATTCCCCACCCACCAAGGGGTGGGGCTCAATGCCCTAATCCTAACCTAATCATGCCCAGATTAACATCAGTTTACAAGCATGATTCAGTTATATTTTTGGAATTCATAATTATATCAAACTGCCACAGTGATGCCCACTCTGCTTCTAATTGAGAGGGGGCCTAGTTTCCATGGGATAGATGGGTGGAACTATTTTTTTTTAAAGATACTTAGATTACGTAAATGTTACACAAAAAGTATAGGGATTCCCATATGCCCCACTCCCCACACTTCCCACACCTTCCCACATAAACATCCTTCATTAGTGTGGCACATTCACTGCAATTGATAAACGCATTCTGGGACTTTGCCACTGAGCATGGACCATAGTACACATTGTAGACCACACTCTTTCCACACAGTTCTGCATGTTATGTGATGATATAAAATGGCCTACATCTGTCATTGTAATGTCATTCAGGATGATTCCCAAGTCCCGAAAAAGCCCCTGTATTACAACTGCTTTTGGATGGAGCTATCTTGCTTGCTGTTGCAAACACTCTCTGTTCCTTGGAATGCGCATTGTTCATGATCATCTTTTTGTTAGTTGTTCTGGGTGAGTCCAATGAACTGGAGAGTAGGTGGTGCAACTCTGATGAGATTCAGGACTCAACTGGCACATGGATGGACCAAAGATTTTAAGTCTCTGGAACATATATTTAACAAGTATAGTGCTAATTATAGGTTCAAATAAAAGGGGCAGAAGAACCATGTTTAGGGAAACTATATATAAGTCTAAGCCTGTTAATACTGTGGAGCATAAATTCCAGAGTATGGCCCACTTACAGGGTGCTGAATTCCAGAGCTGTCTGCCCTGCTTATAATGTCTGGATATCTCTAGAGCTCTCAGGAGCCCTGTTGTTTGAGGCACTGTTTACTGTGGCAGTCAATGAGATCCTGCAGAAATGTGCATAAGTGTAACCTTTGGAATGACCTCCCTACTCACTTTGAAAACTCTTAGCTATAAAAACTTATTTGTATTTAATATTTCCCCATTTTGGTCAAGGTCTTTTTCCATATGCATTGCTAGTTGGTCCTTGGTAATAATCCCTCGGGGCTGGGGGGACTCATCGATGGTAGTCATGTCCCACATCGGGGAGAAGGATAGTGCATTTATATGCTGAGTTTGGCTTAGAGAGAGGCCACATATGAGCAACAAGGAGGCTCTCAGGAGGTTACTCTTAGGAAATATATAATACTAGGCTAAGTTTCAATTTCACAAGAAAAGATTCATATGTACAATCATCAATATCAAGGGCCTGGCATAATGGTCTGTCTTCCTTCACTAGGATAACTACCCTAGTACTCAGGGGATTCTTGCTATCCTATTAGAGAATGTAACAGAACTTCCCAGGATGGGAATTCAATATTCTTTCTGTTATTGTGCGGGTCTCCACCCATCGAGACAACTCACCATAATCACTTGAACATATTCATATGCCTTAGAGGCATGCCCCAGGTGCACCCCTTCCCAAATTTCTGTAACCTAAAGCTTCTTTGAAGATAAAATGGAAAAAATAAGACACTGAGATAATATACAGAAGAAACTGTTACTGTACATATAAGACAGGAGATCTTACAGTGATGAAAGACACAATGTCTAAAAATTTTTTATATTATTGCAATTAAAAATTTTTTTGTATTTTATTTGTTAATTTAAATACTAGTATTGTTTCATTTTCTTATTAATTTTATTTGGTTATATCTTTTTAACATTCTAGAATAAAAAGGAACCTCCACCACCTACGCCAGCACCATCTAAGGTAAGTCCTAAGTCGGCTTTCCGAATTCTTGTGAGCTCATCTGATACCCACTGAGGTTCCCAGAGAGGCTCCCACGGCCTGCAGAGGGGCTTCTGCTCCCACACCAGGAGGTCCACCTCCCTGTGCCCAGAGCCTGCAGGAGGAGGAGGAGGAGGGCACAGTGGTGGGGAGGGACCCAGCAGGGTGCGGGTGTTGGGAGCTTCTAGGAACACCAGGCGACCCACCGCTTGGCATACCCACTGAATGGGCAGCATGGGCAGCCTGTGGGGGTCTGCCACTGTCCCTCCTGAGATAACTGGGGCACTTAGGTCCCTGCCAGCTGGCAGGATGTTACTTGCCCATGGCACAGGGAAGCTTCTGGAAAAGGAGCCTCAGGTTGCAAGGACCCAGCTCTGGGATCTTCCGTGCCCTTGCCTTAATCGTGGTCTCCTGGTGGGCAGAGGGGCCTGGCTGGGGTCAGTCTTTGCGTCCTGAGGGCTGAGGGTGGGCAAGGGAGCTTACCTGGCATGGAGCTGGGAGGGGTGCCAGCCTAGGAGGGCCCGGGACCAGGCTCAGGGGAGTGCCCGTGGGGCCACGTAGACCTGGGAGGTCAGGCTTTTGAAGGCCAAAGTCTGGTGGCTGCAGGGGTGTCCCCTGCCAATGTGCAGATCCCTCACCAGCCCAGGACTTTGTGTGTTCATCTGCCAGGGTGGCTTTGACAAATACCTTGCACTGGCTTGCTTGACCACAGGAGTTCATCGTCTCTGGTCTGGAGCCCAGAAGCCCAGCTTTCCCCAGGTCTCCAGGTCCTGGTGCTGGCTCACTGCAGCCCTTGGGGTCCCTGGCCAGCCTCAGGGCCCCCGCCACCTGGAGCCGTCCTTGGTCCCCTCTGTGACCTCTTCTGCCTTCAGGTTCCTCCTGAGTCACATTTTCTCCCTTTGTGAGGCTCCAGTATAGACAGCTTCCCGCTTCTCTTTGGCCACATGTTTAATAGTGACATCCTGTCACATGTCCTATTACAGACGGTTCACCCCCACAGGAGCATGGATGCAGACGTGAAACCCTCTTTTCTGGGGCCCACGATTCAGTCCCCACACAGGGCACAGCCTCAAGAAAAGGCTTCTGCCAACAGGGGCCTCAGAGGAACCGAGAGGACAGGGAAGGTTTGCCAGCATTTTGGGGACGAGCCACCAGAGCAAGGCCAGAGGGTGTGACCTGTTTGCCCCAGAGGGTGCTCCCTGGAGTGCGGGGGCTACTTGATGGGAATATGGGGTCCCTCACTCTATTGTTTCTTATTCACCCCACAAACATTGGCTGAGTGGCAGCTTAGCCACCCCAGTTCTGACGACCTGGAGCAGAGCAGATAATTCTCTTCCCAGGATAAAGTGTGCTGCAGGCCGCCGTGTCCCATGGTGATTTCCCCCTGCTATGAGTGCCCGGGCTCTGGGCGTCTGAGCCAAATGGAGGTAAGAAGAGGCCCCCTAATGCTGGGTTTGGGGTGCACAGGCCCGTCCAGTAGGCTACGCTTGGCGGGGACGAGTGTCCTGGACGCTTGGCTTTCTCCCTGGGTGCTGGGGCCAGGGGAGGGCACGAAACAGGAGGGCCCTGTGCCCCCAGGGGCTCTGAGTCAGCCCGAGCCTGGCTGCCCCTGCCCACCTGGTCTCTGGGTGCTGGGGGCGGCCCACAGCCGGCAGGTAAGTGGTTCCCAGCCAGTCTCCTCAGCTCTGCCGTGGCTCAGATTTCAAACCCAGGCCAGCGGTGGCAGAAGAAAAACAACCTGAGCCACAAAGAGGGTTGAATGGTCAGAGACCTGGAGGGGTTCTGAGCAGCCACTGCTACCACCTCCATAAGTCTCCTGCAGTGGCCCTTTTAGCAGATGAGGATGAAAGCTGCTGGCCGCAGGGCTGGGGAGATGGGGAAATGGGGACCAGGGCTGCACGGAGAGGAGCCCAGGTGGAGAAGCCCTGAGACCCCATCCTTGAGCAACCAGAACTGGGCCTGGAAGCCTGGAGCCCAAGTCCAAGCCCTTCCCCACCTGGGGCCCCCTTCCTGGACATGCTGCAGCCCACCTGGGTGGGGAAAGCCCAGCCAGGCCGAGGATTCTGGAGTGATGGGCCGCATGGAGGAGCAGACACCCAACCTCCTTCTGGCCTGGCCCCTGCTGCCTGCTCCTGTGTCTGTCCTGTGCTCCCATCTGTGCTCCCACCTGTCCTCCTACCTGTCCTCCTGGGACTGCTTGCTCCCCTGAGGCCCCGGAAGATGCGGGAACAGCAGTACTGCCCCTGTCCTGACACAGCGACTTGTTCAGCCTGCAGGGCCCAGACACCCCCTGCCCTGGGGGCTCTGGTCAGCCAAGGCACTGCCCTCCGTGGGCCCAGAGCTCCTTCTGGACTGTTCTCTGCCCCCCACCCCCATATCAGGAACCTGTCCCCAGAGCTGGGCATGGGACCTCTTACCTGGTCCCCATCTGCCCTTCTCCTTGCTCCACCCCGAAAGGGCAGGCCCCCCCTCCCCCTCCTTGGGCTCCTGCCCAGCTCCCCGTGCCCCCCTTATGCTCCCCTCAGGGACCTCTCCTCATCCCTGTGTAGCTCCTCCAACCTTTGAACTTGACCCCTAGACGAGCCCCTGACTTCTCCCCACACCAAAAAGAGTGTTTGTTCCAGATTCTGAAACTGTGACCCTCAGTGACCCCCCCCCCCAGCAAGCAGCAGGCTTTCAGGCTCCCGCTCCCAGCGTCCGCACGTGTTCTTGGGGCACGGCCGAGGGTGCCTGACCCGCTCTGGCCATGTCGCTCAGGCCTGCGGCGTCCTCACACCATGTCTGCTTTGCAGGGCAAGCTGGACCTCCTGTGCGCCCTGTTTAGTCCGCGCTGCAGCCCAGTGCGACTGACGCGGCCCTCGTTGCGGAACATGGTGAGCAGGTGCAGGGGCTGCTCCCCCGGGACGCTCGTCCCCAGTGCTTTTCCCTCTGACAGTTGCCCAGAGACGGCGTCCCCAGCCCTGGGAAACGGTGCTCAGGAGCACGCAGGCCCCAGGGGCTGGGCGTGGCGCCGACATGCTCTTTGTCCTGTGGGCTCAGGAGTGTCCGAGCTGGAGGCTGAAGGGCCACGGCCAGAGTCAAGGGCAAGGGGCTGCAGAGCAGGGCCGGCCGCCGGCTCCAGTGGTCCTGGCCCATGAGCCTCCTGGCTTTTCCCATCAGGGACATGTCATCCCCCGTGGGCCCCTCGGGTGCAGGAGTGGGCAGTTGTCAGGCCAACCCCACCTGGTTTTTACCGGGCAGCCACGACCGCCCGGGTGTGATTTCCATCACAGCGGGTAAACCCTAGGCTGAGCGCGCCCTGCCTGGAGTTAGCGCGTGCTGCCCCTATTGACTGAGCCCTCCTGGGACAACTGCTCATCTGAGAGCTTCACAGCTTCCCTCCCAGGCCCCTCCTCTACCCCGTGCATTGGCACTGTTGTTAAGTGCAATGGTACAGGTTGGGAAACTGGAGCACAGAGAGGTTTCGTGCCTTGTCCCACCTCACACAGCCAGTGCGGGGCGGGCATGGACTAACTTGAGGTCAGCACTCGGGCTCTCATGTGGTCACCCCAAATCACCTGGACTTGTCCCAATGTAGCTCCAAGCCTTCCTGGCTCGGCCTGCAGGCCACCCTGCCCGGCCTCCCCACAGTCACATGCTGTGCAGATGGGGCCAGGGGCCCTGGAGGGGCCCGGGCTTGTGACTGCCATGTCTGTAGCGCGGCCGGCGTTCCAGGCACTGTTCTAGGGACTTCACACGGGTTCACTCTCTGCTTGGGCCGGGACCCTGTAAGGTACGTCACCTGCCTGACGTCACTCACCTGGGAAGCAGTCGCTCCAGTCGTCCACCTGCCTGGGTGGGCCCTGGCCTGGCTTCTTCCTCCTCCTGCAAGGTTGTCACTCCTCTGCACCTCCCAGATGTGGAGACAGAGGCTCCGCCTTTCAGTGAAGGGCCCAGTGTTATAGGTGACAGCTCACCTTGCTGCAGAGCCCGACTGTCCCCCGAATCTTGCTGTCAGAGCGATCTGTGGAAACATCTGGAAGGGTTTCATTCTGTAGTGGAATGTGTTGTACGTGCAAAGCACTTGTGGGCACTCGTGTCTTGGTTTCCACCATATGCCACCTGCAGACTTCCTTCTCCGTGTGAACCGCGTGTGTTTGTTGTGGGTCTTGGCTAGAGCTTCTTGTGGCAGGTCTGATGTTGCACCGGTGGCCATGGGGCTGCTGAGTCCTCTTCTTCTCACTCTGCCCATGACGGAGCTGGACCCAAGGGGCACAGCCATAGGCTGGGGCCTGGCTTTCAACCCCCCAGGAAATCCTAACTTGACAGTGTCCTTCAAACCAGAGATCTTTGGAAAAGTCTCAGATCATGACTTTGGGATTGTGATGGCACCTGGCTCCCCTCCCTCCCACTTCCATAGGAAATCCAGAAATAGAGTCAAAGCCTCAAAGTACTGGTTGGCTTCGATCTCTATGATTGTTTGGTGGCCAGAGAGGAAGGAGAACCACCCCTGCCAGCCTCATGTCCCTTCACCCCCTCATGCCCACACCATGGACTCAGGATCTCTGCAGCCCCCAGAGTGCTCCTCTCCTGTGTGGAGGGGTCTAGGTCACCTCCATCTGCCCCTCTCCATCAGCACCTCTCAGATCATTCAGAGGATGCCCCTGCAGCCCCCAGAATGTAACAAAACACAAAATGCCCACGAATAAGTAGAACTCAATGAATGCTACCCCAAAGTACCATACCCTGGGTGAAGAGAGAAACAGCAAGTCTAGAGAGGGTGGGAAATCGAACACCACCTTCATCATCCCAACAATCAAGGTGCTTATGAAGATACTTAGTGTTGGCACAGAGAGGGTGGGGGACAGACACCTGCCTGCCCTGCAGGTCTCAGTGTACACAGGATCAGCTTTCTGATGCAGTTATCATCCTGTGCCTGGGTCTGTAGATGCAGTGCTCTCTGGATGGATGGATGGATGGATGGATGGATGGATGGATGGATGGATGAGTGGGAGGATGGATAGGTAGATGGGTGGTTGGGTAGGTGGATGATGGATGGATCGGTGGATGGATTTGTGATGGATGGATGGATGGATGAGCATTTATACTCAGACATGGGCTTTTGATGATACTTTTGGTTATTTCTTTGACACTGAGAGGCACCATTGGATCTGACGTGTATGAAGGCACAGAAATCCTCTTTGGGGGGCAGTTGTGGAAGCACGAGAGAGGTCCCTTAACATTTTCAGGGGGGCCATAGGAAAGAACGTGGCTTAACCATTTTCTAACTGTGTAAACTTGACCTAGTTGCTTAACCTCTCCAAGCCTCATTTTTCTCATCTGAGAAATAAGGAAAAATAATAAAACTCCATTGTCCCAAAAACTTGGTTATGAGGAATGCCAGGTCATGTTCTGGTACAGTTTAGGGAACACCTGGGGCAGTCTGTGCAGCCGGATGGCCTGGCATTCTCGGGGTCCTGGAGCCAGATCTACCCAGGCCCTGCTGCAGGCTGCCCCCATGCACCAGCCAGGGCTCTCTAGAAAAACAGAACCGACAGGAGATACGTATACATATACGAAGGGATGTATTTGAAGGAATTGGCTCATGCGTTGTGGTAGGTTGGCAAGGCTGAAGTAGGTAGGCGAAGCCAGGAGGCCAGAAATTCCAGTAAGGGTTGATGCTGAAGTCTGAGATCCATAGGGGAGGCCTGCAGGCTGGAGACACCTAGAGAAGCAGATGTTGGAGTCGTGGACAGAACTTCTTCTTCTGCAAACCACAGTTCTTGCTCTTCAGGCCTTCAGCTGACTGGCTGAGGTCCTGCCACTCCATTGATGGCAGAGGCCTTCCCTAAGAGACAGGTTCTGGTAGATGCTGATCCCCTCTACAGGGTACCTTCCAGCAATGCTGAGACCACTGTTGGAGCAGACAGCTGGGCCCTGCAGCCCACGGTGCCATCCTCGCATCACAGCAAGTTCTAGCAGGCTGGGAGGGAAAGAGTGGTGGGGGGAAATGGAGGACTAGGGCAGGGAGGAAAGGAGGAGTGGAAGAGGGGAGGGGGAGTAGGGAGGAGCCAGATTGGGAATAGAGGTCAGAAAAGTGTGGATCGCTGATAAATGATCAAATAATTTGCCTGTATCCAGAATTATGCATATAGTGGTTGTCGTGAGTGGTCAGAAAATTGGTTAGTCTATTTTCTGTGCCTCTTTTTCTGTATTGTCCAGGCTCTGTATCTTGTATGGATAATATTTTTATATCCTGAAAGCATGATATAAAACCCAGCCCCTTCATCCTTCCCTAGAGGTATTATATGGATATATGGAACCAGCCCCTTCATCATTCCCTAGAGCCTGTGGCTTCTGGGGCTTCCGTCAGGCTAGTCCTGGATCATCTGAGCATAAGCAACCAAAAGACAGGAAGCTAAGCAATGAGAAACACCCAGAGGGTGGAAAGGGCTGTTGTGTCCTGGTGTGGGCCGAGGGCATGCTGCACCTCTGGTTGGTGTGAGCCCCCCAGAGAGCCCCTGAGACCCGTGCCTGTCTCCACTCCACCTGCTGCACCAGCCCTCGCCCTCCAGCCTCCTTTGTCTGATGTGAAGCTTTTTATGCACATCTGTTCTGGATGGAGGACGGTGCCCTTGCCGTCAGATTAGCCTTATCACGCCCTTGCCATCAGATTAGCCTCATCACGCCCTTGCCATCAGATTAGCCTCATCATGCCCTTGCTGTCAGGTTAGCCTCATCACACCTGTCAGGTTCACCCATCCCTTGAATGGTGAGGGCAAGGGTTGAAACAGACAGGAGAGAAAACCCTGCAGCCAAGCAGTCTGCTTTTAGGTTTGCCCCCAGAGCAAAGCATCCCTCAAAGATAGTAAAGGAAAAATTCGTCTTAATAAAGGTAAGAAACTGGCATCGCCAGTGGTCCCGAGGCCACGCGGTCCCCAGGGGCTAATAGATGCTGGCCGACGGTGTGCATGCCCAGCCTCTCCCTACTGTCTCCTTGGCGTGGCTCCGGCTCCATTCTAGAGGTAGCGGCTACGTTACCGGGTAGACAACTGGTCCAGCTGACACCTCACGTGGCCACGAAATGCTGCCCAGAGAACACGCCCTTCTGGTCTGGGAAGGCCCCTGCGCCTCTTGCAGGGCCTTTGTGGCCCCTCTGCAGGCTCTCCTGCCTCGGCAGCGGCAGAATTGCCGCAGGTTGGCACAGGCACTGTGGGGCCAATGAGGGTGACCACAGGTAGGGGGCGGCAGGTGCCCACCAAGGAGGCATCAGAGTCCAGCAGCAGCAGTGCCTCTGTGCTAGAAGGTTCTATGAGCACTCCAGAATCCAATGCACACTGTACCTCTGGGCTTGGGGATCGTGACCCGTGTCTGGCAGAGGAAAGCGCTGAGGTTTCCCACTTGCCCAGGTCCCTCGTCCACAGCAGGCTGAGGCGGGGCTTGCTTCCCTCCCTGCCTTCTGTGTCTGCCACCGTCCCTCATGTGTGAGGTCCTGAAAGCGACCCCAGCCACACAGGACAGACCCCAATGCATGCTCAGTGGTGTCGGGGGTGACGTGTGCAGTCGAGAAGGTCCATGGGGAATCTCGTGCGGTTCCCAGTGACCTTTCCTCGGTGGTCTGGAGGGCTGTGATTTTACGATTTCCTTGTGGGTTCCCTGCTTGACTGTCCTGGGCAAGTGTCTTAGTTTCCTATCACTACTGTGACAGATTTCACAACCTAGTGGTTTGGGGAGCGCACAGCTATTATTTTACATTCTGGAGGTGGGGGTCTGAGATGGTTGTCCTGGGCTGGGATCAAGGGCAGGGCCGCCCTCCCTTTTCTACTTCTAGAGCTGCGTTCCCTGCCTTCCACGGCCCAGGCCCTTCCCCAGTCCACCAAGCTGAGGGCAGCATCTCCAGATCCCCCTTTGCAGGGCCAGGACCTGGCCTCTTTGGGATCAGTTTTCAGCCATCCCTAGACAGCCACTGAAAGGGGAACTTGCTTGAGAGCAGGGGCTGTCTTGATATTCGGCACCTGGTTCAGAGCAGGGCACTTATAGGCTCTCAGTGCATAGGTCAGGGAGGGCAAACGTGCGTGTGGGCGAGCAGGAGGACAGCGGCCGCTGGGCCTGAACCAAGGGTGGCGGGCAAGGACCCGTGGGGGCCCCTGCTCGGCCTGAAGTGCTGAGGCCGGCCTCCTGGGGGCGCTGGGGGTTGGTGGGCTTTAAAGGCAGACTCCAGGGTCATTGAAGTGCTGCCCGCTGGAGGAGAGCTGGGGTCCGGGGAAGGCTGGGGTGGTCTCCCTTCTCCCAGGTGGGCTGCCCGAAGGTGCGGGTAGACCCTTCCTAACAGAGTGCGGGGGCAGGGAGCGATGTGCTCCAGTCATTCTCCTGGCAATTGCGGGGGCCTTTGAGTGAAGGGTGTGGGTCCTTGGCAAACCCGAGGAGGGAGGGCCAGAGATGACAGCAAAACTGGGGCGGATGCTGCAGACAGAGAGATCTTGCTGTCCCAGGGGGTCTCGACAGGTTTCCTCACAAAGCAGGTGATGCAGACCCCTGCCTTTAGGGGGTCTCCTCCAGCCTCATGTGGTCCCTGCCCTTGACGAGGACCATGGGGAGGGGTCATCCTTTCAGTTGACACTCCCTGAGGCCCTTCCGGGGTCCCGAGCGCAGCCCACTGGGCTAAGGGAACTGCAGCCTCTGCTCCCAAATCAAATGGCTTCTTTGTGACCTTCTCTCTCTTCTCTACCCTACAGGGGAGGTGCCTCACCTTCACCCCAGTGAGGACCCCATGCATGCCGGTGGTCTGTGACCCAAGCCTGTGTCCCTCACCCTGCAGTGAGGGCATCCCCATCGCCATGTGTGCGCAGTACTGCCATTCTCCCAGTGCGTGCCCCTATCCCTGCACCCAGGCACTCACCACATGCCCTCCACAAGCTCTGCCTCCAAAGCCCCGACGCTAAAGCACCAAACAGCCAAGATTGTTGAGCCGGCTGAGGTGGACACATAGAGTTTTGATTTTAAGTCAAAAAGATGTTGGCATTCGTTGCTGGTGATTAAAAGAGTTTATTACCTGGTGAGAGCTGCTGTCCTGTGAGATGCATTTATGCTCCATCTGCTAGGAAAAAGCATCCCAGATGGTTACGTAAGTCCAGAGGATTAACAAGGAATTCCTGAGCCTTTGCACTTCACTTTTGGACTATTAGATTTATTCACCCCTAGTGCCTGGCTGGTTGGTCCTACCCCAAGTGCAGCCCCAGGGACATGGTCTGGGTGGGGGGAATCCCAAATGCCCCATGAAGAGGTGGGAGGGAGATGGAGGGCACTAGCAGTGTGCCTGTGTGTCTAGATGGGCTTTTGCTGACTCATGTACAAGTGTGCCCAGGACAGCCACATCAAAATGCACAGAATGCTGGAAAAGCGGGCTGGGGACCGTGGGTGTTTTCCAAATCAGGGAAAAATGTTTATTGTAGTCGTGATATTAAGAAAAGTGTAGGATGCCTTTTTATTAGGCATGAAGGGGTTAAGAGTAAAGATGTCGGCGAGATGGTAGTGTAGGGCACTCTTGGTGAATGCCACCCCTCTTCCCAGTGAACAAGTTGAGATGATTGGACGCAACTTTTCCAGAATTCTGAACATCAAGGGTGAGCAGTAGGCAAGCAAATGAAGGGTCAGTGTGGCAGTGCAGGTCCACGGGGTGGGTCCCATTTAGTGCATCTGCAAGTCTGCCCACACCTGCTCCTGAAAGACTGATTCAGGGTGATCATTGGTTTTGCCTAATGTGGAAAATATGCAGGGCAAAGAAAAGTGAAGAAGAGAGATCATGGGGAAGAAATAAGCCACAACCACTGAGGTAAAATGTGATGAAGACATAAATAAAAGGTGCCTGGGACACAGGAAGAAGAGCTGGGGAGTTTCTCTTTTGGATGGGAAGCTGGGACACCAAAGAGAATTTGTGCATGCTAGGGAATTTTTGAAAGCTATCACTGACGTCCAGGGCAAGATGCATGCATACATAGACTAGAGAGGAATCTAAATGTTCAATATGAGCTGGTGTATGAGAGCTCAGTATAAACTGGCCTAAGTGTGGAAGGAGACCCTCAACACAGAATTGATCCACACTACAGCATTCAACAATCAATAAACAACAAACAAAAACTACAGAAACCTGGAATGTGGCAGAATCTGACTTTAAAAGTTAACATGAAAATAACCAATGTTTAGACTTCAGCAAAAAAATCACAAATCATACAAAGAAACAGGAAATGATGGCCCATTCAAAGGAACAAAATAAAATGATAGAAACTGTTCCTGTAAAGAACAGACATTGGAATTCCTAATCAAAGACATTAAGTCAACTTTACTAAATAAGTTCAATGAGATAAAACATAGACAAAGGACTAAAAGAAATCAGAAAAATGATACACAGGCGAAAGGAGGAATTAGAAATGTTAAAAAGGATCAAAACAAATTATGAATATAAAGAGTACAGTAACTGAAATTAAAAATTCACTAGAGGGGTTCAACAATAGATTTGAACAGGCAGAATAAAGAACCAGTGACCTTGAAAACAAGATGAGTGACATTATTCAGGCTAATGAGGAAAAAATGAAAATGAAAAAAACATGAGCACAGCCTAAGAGACCTGTGGGACACAGTAAACCATACCAACATATGGTAGTCCCAGAGTAGAAGAGAAAGAGAAAGAATATTTGAAGGAATAATGGATAAAAATTTCCCAAATTTGATGAAAGATGTGAATATAACATCCAAGCTCAACAAACTCTAAATATGAGAAACTCAAAGACATCCACACTGAGATGCGTTATAGTCAAACTGTCCAAGGCCAAAGACAAAGAAAGTATCTGAAAAGCACAAGAGAGAAGTGACTTGTTACATATGTGGGATCCTCATCAAAATTAATTGCTGATTTCTAATCAGAAACCATGCAGGTGAAAACGCAGTGACTGGACATACTTAAAGTGCTAAAAGAGAAAATTTGTTGACCAAGAACTCTATATCTGGCAAAATTGTCCTTCAAAAAGGAAGGAGAAATCAAGACATTCCTCAAAACACAAAAACAAAGGAAGTTTGTTACCACTCTAACTTCCCTACAAAATATACTAAAGGAAGTCCTCCAGGAGGAAAGGAAAGAACACCAGACAGTAACTTGAAGCCATATAAAAAAATAAAGATCTACAATAAAGGTAACTACATGGTAAATATAAATGCCAGAATTATTGTAATGTTGGTTTGTAACTCTACTTTTTATTTTTACATGATTTAAAATATAAAAGTATAAAAGAATAATTCTGTGTTATTGGGCACATAATATATAAAGATGCAATTTGGGAAACAAAACAAAACACAACACCATGTGAGGATTTGGAGGGGTATAAGAGCAGAGATTCTACATCCTATGGAAGGTAAATTATTAGTATTAATTCAATCTAGAGTGTTGTATATTAAGGATGCTAATGTAAACCCCCATGGTAACCACAAAGAAAATATCTTTAAAAAGATCCCGAATAGGAAATGAGAAGGGAATCACATAGTTTCACCACAAAATATTAACTATTAAAAAAAAGAAGGCAATGAAGTGAATGTAGGACACAAAATGTATGAGATTTACATGCAAAAAGGAAACACACCAAAACACAAAATGGTATATTTAGCCCTGCCATGTTAGTAATTCCATTGGATGTAAATGGATTACACTAGCTAATTAAAAGGTAGTGGTTGACAAAATGGATAAAAAGCATGACTCAGCTATATGCTGTTTACAAGAGACTCACTTTAAACCCAAAGACATAAAAAGGGTGAGTGAAAGGATAGAAAAAAATTTCCAAGTGAATAATAGCAGACAAAATAGACTAAGTCAAAATGTCTTACATGAGACAAGTACGTATATATTAATAAAAGGGTCAATACATTAAGGAAATATAACAATGATAAATAATTATGACCTATAACATATGAAACAAATATTGATAGAATTAAAAGGAGAAATAGGTCTACAATAATAGATGGGGCCATCAATACATGACTTTCAATAATCAACAGAACATCGAGACAGAACATCAATAAAGGAAACAGAGGACTTGAACAATATTATAAACCAGGGGTTTGTAACCTTTTTTGTTCCAAGGACCCCTTTGCCAGTCTGATGAAAACCATGGACCCCTTCAAAGTCCACACTATGCTGTGTATTATTTAATAAATATATCACACCTGCCCCAACATGTCCCCACAAAAATAATGTTTTATTGAATTTCAATTTAAGCTCGAGGATCCCTTATTAAGAACTCCTGTAAAACAAGGGGACCCAGGAAGACATACGCAGAACTATCCACCCAAGTACAGCAGAATACACATTCTTCTCCAGTTGGCTTGGATCACTCTTCAGGGTAGAATGTATGTTAGGTCACAAAACAAATCTTAATAATTCTGAAAAGAGTGAAATCATGAAAAGTTTCTTCTCTGACCACTATGGAATGAACCTAGAAATTGGTAACAGAAGGGAAGTTGGAAAATCCACAAATATGTGGAAATTAACAATATACCATTAAACAAACATTTGATCAAAAAAGAAATTACAAGAGAAATCATAAAATTCTTGGAAATGGATACAAATAAAAATGCAACATAACAAAATTTATGGGGTACACCAAAAGCAGTGCTCAGGGTGAAAACTATAGCTGTAAATATATGCATTATAAAAAAAGAAAGATCTCAAACCTATCATCTAACTTCACATCTGGAGGAACGAGAAAAAGAAGAGCAAACTAAACATGAAGTTAGCAGAAATAAGAAAATTATAAGTATTAAAGCAGACATGAATGAAATATAGAGTAGAAAAATATTTGAATCCACAAAACCAAAAGTTGGTTCTATGGAATGATAAAATTTGCAAACATTTAACTAGACTGTCAAAATAGAAAAGATGCAAAAAAAAAAAAAAAACACCCCACAAAAATCAGAAATGAAAGCGGGTACATTTCTACTGATCTTACAGAAATTAAAAAGATTACAAAAACCTACTATGAACAATTATACACCAACAACTTGGATAACCTAGATGAAATGGTCAAATTCCTAGAAACACACAGTATACCTAAATGGACTAAAAAAGAAATAGGAGATCTTAACAGACCTATAACAAGTAAAAATATTGAATAATCAAAAACCTCCCATGAAAGAAAAGTATAGGACCAGATGCCTTTATTGGTGGATTCTACCAAACATTCAAAGAATTAACACCAACCATTCTCAATCTATCCAAATTTGAAGAAGAGGGATCTCTTCCTCGTTCTTTGACTAACATTATTGTGATACCAAAGCCAGAGAAAGATATCACAAGAAAAGAAAATTACAGACTAATTTTCCTTATGGATATAGATGCATAAATCCTCAAAAAACTCTGGCAAATAGATTCGAACAGCATATTAAAATGATTATACACCATGACAAATTTATCCCAGGAATACAAGGCTGGTTCAACAGAAGAAATTCTTCACATTAATAAAATGAAGGGAAAAAAAACCTACACAGTGATCTCAAGTGACACAGAAAAGACATCTGAAAAAATCCAACCCTTGTTCATGATGAAAACACTCAGAAAAAATAGGAAGAAAAGAGAACTTCCTTGACATGCTAAAGAGCATTTATGAAAATGCCACAACTAGCATACTCAATGATGAAAGACAAAACTTTTCCTCTAAGATGAGGAATAAAACAACGGTTTCTGCATCCACTACTGCTCTTCAACATTGTACTGGATGTGCAATTAGACAAGAATAAGAAATAAAAGACACCCAAATTGAAAAGGAAGAAGTAAACTGACTCTGTTCACAGATGACAGGATCCTTGGTATAGAAAATCACAAAGAATTCACAAGAAAAGTAGTAAAGCCAATAACAGATTCAACAACCTTGCAGGGTACAAGAATAACATGCACTGGGGACCCCTTTTCCTCTGCCTCTTACCAATCCTACAAGGTGGACACTGTTGTCACTGCCATTTTGCAGAGAAAGAAAGTAAGGCTCAGAGCTGAAGGCCTTGTCTAAGGTGAAAGGACTTGTGAAGAGTGGGGGTAAATGGTCAAGGGAGCCCAGAACCTTCACCTGACCCCTGGGTCAGGTGCCTCTCAAGGAATTCCTTTGGAAGAGGGAGTGGATTTATTGCTCTGGGTGACTGGGGCAGAACTAGGAACAAAAGTATGGAAAGGGATAAGTCCTCTACAGGTATCAGCTCATTTCATCTTCCCAATAGCCCTCCATCCCCTCAGGGCTTCCTCACCAAAAATGCTGCTCCCCAAGACCTCTGGATTTTGGATCTTCTCAACATTCAGATTCAGATGCTATTTCCTCCAAGAAGCCTGCTTTGACCCCCTGTCACTGCCCTGTCCCTGCCCTGTTCCCTTCCTGCTTTACTGGGTGTCCTGCTGCCTCTGGGTTCACTAAGTTCTAGTCTTTAGGGTTGGGAGCTATATCCTAATGATGCCTTGTCACACAGTAGGTGCTCAATAAGGAGGGGACAGATGCTGTATTTGTGCCACCCACGTCCCCTCAGCACCCGCTTACTGTGCACCCCAAACCCCAATACTTCCCACTGCCAGCACCTGCCGTTCTCACCTGGGGGCTCTTCAGGCAGCCTGAGCCTGCCCTGTCCACACACTGGGCATTCTGGTAATGTCAGGGAGTCAGTGTCCCCTGGAGCGATGCGTGCAAGGACACGGGGGCCAGTGGGCCACTGCCCCGGCCCTATCCGCTTTGGTGGGGAAACTCAGCGGAGCAGTCTACACTGTCTCCTAAGCTCCCCAGAGGACCTGAGCCCCAGGTGCCCATGGCAGGAATCTGCTGAGACCTACTGCCTCTGTGTTCTCTGCTCCCTTCTCCTCCCTGTCTCCATCTCCCCTTCCCGAGGTACGTCCTGGGGTCAGCCCCCAAACTCCTTGCCCTGAAAAAAGAAAATAAAGGTATAGAAAGGGGGTTGAAATCACCTGGAAGCAGAGAGATTTTCTCTTTTCCTTAGCAGGCAGACACTTTGGATTGTCCATGATTGTGCCATGGAGACTCTGCTGTGTTTCAGAGGCTGGCTTGGTGCTCTTTTGTTATCCCTGTGTGACCATGAACACGACCTGTGCCCACGTCTGGGACACAGACTCTCTGGAGAAACGGGTCCGTCATCGCCTAAAGAGCTCCACGCAATCCTGACTGAAGTCAACATGTCCTTTTATAATGGATGCTGAGAGAGTCTTACTTTTAACCAATACGAGCTTGTGATAAGGCCCATCGTGCCTTCCTCATCCCTGGACATGAGGAAGCAGCTGTAGTGTTGGAAGTTAAGGTCAGAGACGTCTGTGAGGGTCACCGGACCTCCCTCCACAGCCACTGGTCCTTGGTTTCTGCTGGGAACTGAACATGAGGTGTCAGAAAAATAGGATTTCATTGATAGTCCCTCCCTGGCCAGCTGTCCCACCCTCCCGTCCCCTCTACTAGCTCAGCTGACCCCTTGGTTGTGGCCTTGATCAGGGGCCCCTCAACCTAGTGAGGAGAAGAAGTGCAGCCCTCTGTGACCCTCTCCTGCCTGAGTCCTTGGGGGCACAGCAGCATATTTTGAGAAAACAAGTCTCACCTGAGCTGCCCACATCTGAGAAGAACAAAAGGGGGAATCTACTGAGGAATTCCTCCTCCTTATTTTACATTAGAGCAATAAATGCACATTTTCCGAGAGGCAGAAATGAAATAGACCCTGTAGAGTCAGAATGAGCTAGAAAGGGCTGAGGGAACAAATAGATCCACTCACAAAATGGTCACGTGGGGAAGACTTTCTCACCCACGGACAGTGCAGAGGGGTTCCTGGTCACAGTGGGTGCTAAACTGCCATGCAGTCACTCAAGGATGCCAATGACAGGTGGTGGCCCTGCCATAATTGGAACACCATCCAGACGGGGGAAGAGCCTGCTGAGGCTGGCAGGGACCTGCCTGGCCACGTACCCTGAAGTGATCTCAGATGTGGCCCCACCTGACCACAGGGGCCCTGGAGTTCAGTCCAGCCCTGAGTCCAAGAGGAAGGAGGGATGGACTCGTTGAGAGTTCCCAGTCTCTGGCCCAGACCCCCCCCCCACTGAGCCGGAGGACCTCACAGTGCCGGCCTCCTGGTGGTCAGCCTGGCATCCAGGCAGAGGTGCCATGGTAGTGACACCTATGGGGGCCTGGTGGACACAGGTCTGCACACATGTGCTAGCTGAGCCCCTCGCAGGGCTGCTCACCTGTGCTGGAGGAGACTCAAGGATGAAGGCTGGCTTGGGGGAGGTTCCTTCGGGTAGGAAGTGCTCTGGGAACAAGGCTGAGAGGGCAGGGTGAAGTTAGAGCCAGACCCTTGTGGAGATGTGAAGGCAGGACGCGATGCGGCCGTCATTCCAAATCAACTGGAAAGGAAAGGGTGGTTGGGGACGATGGGCTGTCTGTGTGGGAAACACTGTTTAAGGTGCCTCTCCTGGGTCCTGGACTCCACCTGTCAACCCAACAGCCCCCCAGGGAGGGGAGGAGGGGTTGGAACCAGGTTGCCTGGTGACAAGGTAAGTCCTGAGGTCCCCCCAACCCCACGCCCACCCCAGGGGTCTTCCCTGCTGGAGGCCTCCACAGACAGGGATGAGACCCAGCCCCAGTGAGAGGAGGTGACAGGGTCGGAGCCACGGGCCCAGCTGGGCCAGCAGCCCAGGGTCCTCTGCACCTCCAGAACCCCACCCTCCAGAGTCAGAGCAGAGCCGCAGGCTCCCCAGACACGCTCCTCCCTCTTCACGTGGTGGCATGGCCTGGCCAGGCTCTGCTGGAACGCCCGTCCACAGGCCCAGCCTGGTCGAGCACTGGGGTGGTGGCAGGCCCTGTGCAATCCCGGGGTGTAGGCTCCTCCCTCTAAAGGGCGAGGCAGCAGCTCTCTTCCTGAACAGAGGGGTGGAAGGCCCACCCGCTCCCAGCTCCGGGAGACTTGCCTTTTCCACACACACGGGTGGGCCCGTTCTCTTGGCCCGAGAAGACATTGTTGGTCCAGACCTCAGCCTCCAGGGTTCTGCCCATGAAGTGATGTTTCCGTCCATCTGTCCCTTTTCTGTCCCTCTCAGTCCAGTCTGGCAGTGGTTCCTTTCATATAGACCTTGCACAAAGCTTGTTGGTTTTGCATATAGCACACAAGGTCCAAGCTACCAGACAGCAGGACTTTCCCCAGATGCTTCCTGGAGAGCTGCATTTCCAGGCCTGACCTACAAGGAAGTCAGTGCCTGGTTCCATGTTCAGTTAAACCCTCACGTGGAGAACTATTCTCGGGGGACTCGCTTTCTGGAAGTCCAGAACTTTCCAAACCATCAATTTGTTGTTTTCTGTACCCAGGAGTTCAGTTTTCAGTTTATCCCTTTCCTCTCACATTTTACTATAAGCTGCAAAGAGAAACCAGGCTGCACTTTCCACACTTAGCTTGGAAACCTACCCAAGCTCATTTAAGTTCTGCCTTCCATGTGTCATCAGGACTCAATATCGCCAAGTTCCCTGCCATTTTGAAGCAAGGACGGCCTTTCTGCCAATTTGCAATAACACATGCATTCTTTCAATCTAAGGCCTCATCAGAAATACCTTTTGCATCCATATTTCTACCAACAGGCTCTTCAAAGAAATTTAAGCCTTTTCTCTCAAGTACCTCACAATTCTTCCAGCCTCTCCCCAGCCCAATTCCAAAGCCCTTTCCACATTTTTGGTATTTGCAGTAGCATCATCCCTCTCTCCTGGTACCCAGATCTGTTTTAGCTCCCTTAGAGGCTCAGAGCAGATACCATGAAATGGGCTGGCTTAATTAGCTTGAGGTTACGTGCTTCTCTGTACATGTCCTTGTGCTTACAGCTTCAAGCTGCCACAAGTGGCATGCCTGGGGGCTCACCAAGTGCACGTGACCCTGGGTTGAGCCCCCCCACCCCAACAAATGTCCAGTGCTCAGGGGATCCTCACCCCCATGTGTGAGCTGGGATTCATTTCCCCATTGACGGACCAGCAAACCATGGGCCTGAGAATTAAAGAACACTTTCCTAATATCCTGCATGTTTTCCCTGGAGGAACCAGGCAGCCAGTGCAGACATGCTGTGTGCAGCGGAGTCCTGGGCTCCCCAGGGAGGACACGGGATGACAGTGTGCGGGTGGCGTCGACCTCTACGGATACCCATGGCCTAGGCCTGTCACTGTCCAGCCCCTGACAGGTCAGCACTGGCCACCAGGGCCGCTGGAGCCTGGCGGGAACCCCCCAACATGGGGGCCGCTGGGTGGCTTAGGGCTGGGGCGCCTCCATCACCTCCGGTGCCTGGGGGGACCCTGTCCTGGCCTTGGGGTCCTCCCAGGCCGTGGTGCTCAGCCCCTCCTGCCCCTCCACGTGGGTCTCCAAACCTGGGCCATGCTCGAGCTCCTGGAAGCAGGACCCTCCCTCACTCCCCTGGCCTCCCCTGCAGGGCTCCCCTGCCCGCACACTCACAACCCGTGTGCACCTCCAGAAAGCCATGGCCATGTGTGGTTCCCCAACCTGCCCCAGTCCTCTTGCCTACACCGGGACCCCCAGACCTAGCCCAGAATGGAGACGGAGCAGAGGTCGGGGTGCCTGGAGGAAACTGCATTTCTCAAACGCGCACGATGCTCCTGCCTGCCGTGCTGATGGCCTGCACCCAGGCAGGACAGGGGAAGGCTCAGCCACTGCTGTCCTGTTTTCTATGCACGAAACAAGCAGGTAGCTAAGCCCAGCCGCTGGCGGGGGGAAGGGAGAGGCCTGGGGTCATTAGCCCCTCCCAGCGCTGGCCAAGGCTGAAGCTCACCCCGCAGGGTGTTTCTGAACAAGGGCAGGTCAACAGGGACAGAGGTTGGGGTCAGAGGTCAAAGGTAAGAGAGGGAACCAGACTGACGGTCAAGGTCCAGTCATTGGACCCTCAAGGTGAGGTCACTGGACCCCAGGGCTGTGTGGTGACTGCAACTGGACCCGGCCCCCCAGAGCCCCCAGGGCCAGAGCCCCCAGCAGGCCACATGCCAGGTGATCCAGGCAGCCCTGAAGACTGCAGGGGGACAACCCTCTGGACTTTGACACAAGCCTGGGGAGGGGGAGCCCCCATCATGAGGGGGGACTCAGGAGCAGAGAAGGCTGAGATCCTAAACCTAAGGATTTCTACTGCCTAATCATGAAGCTTCCAGGGAACCACAAACCTGCACAACTTTCCACAGGCCTCTTCCAGTTGCACCCCCATCCTGGGGTGTCCTTCACTTCCTCTGTTCACTGGGGTGTTTCCGTGGAAACGCCAAAGCAGCCCTGTCAAAGCCTGCTCCCAGCAGGACCCTGCCTGTCCTGCCTCAGGCTGTGCAGAGGCAGTGATCCCAGAGCAGAGAGAGGACATGGCAGGGCCTATAGGGCCCTGGGGGCTGGGCCATGGGGCCTGGGCCATGGAGCTGGGCCGTGGGGCCTGGGCCGTGGGGGCTGGGCCATGGGGGCTGGGCCGTGGGGGCTGGACCATGGGAGGGCAGGCAGGCCCAGGGCTCCAGAAGCTGGAAAGCCCTTGGGAGCCAGCCAGCATGTCCTTCTTCAGGGTCCTGCCCTGGGGACCTCATGGCCTCTGGGCGCTGCCCTCCCCCCTCTACCTCCCCTGCCCACAGCCCCTGGATGCCCGATGCATGCGCAGAGGACTGCGGGGCTCCCAGGCAGCTCCCAGGGCCCCTACATGGACACCTCAGGAACCCCTCTTCAAGTGAGGACCTGGGGGTAAAAGTGGTCATGTGAAAAGCCCCTCTCCCCAGCTTTGGCAACCATAAGGCCGCGTGCTGCTTGACCCCGTGTTCCCAGGCGCATCACACAGCCACTGCCAAGTGGGTGGAGTGGAGTCCGGTGGTTGTGAAGGTGGATGAGGCTCTGCACAGTCCCCAGCTCCCAGCAGCTCCCAGATGGGGGGAGGGGGGTGATGCTGGGCAAGGACCTGGCTGCTCAGCTCAGGCTGCATCTCTGACACACGGGAGCAGGGGGCCTGGGTGGAACCCCATGGAGCTAGGGCAGGGTCCCCGGACTCCTGACTCCCTGGTTGTCCTGGGTCGCCAGTGACATTCAGGTACAAGAATGACCAGCAGGACAGCCCCTGAGCCCAAAGGAGACCTGGGGCCCTCAAGCCTGGGGGACACAATTCCTAGTGTCTGGAAACCCCCAGCCTTCCTGCAGCAGTTCCCTCCTCACCACCCCACTGGGCAGAGTTTCCACAGGAAGCAGATTCTGGATCCAGGAGCTCAGGTCCTGGGAGGTGTTCCCTGGGCATCAGGAAACCAAGAAGGGGCGGGAGGCCAGTGGTGGGGGGACCCTGCCCTGGGTGGGCCAGGGCTGGGGGCTGTCTCAAAGATTGGCTGGGAAGCCTGAGCCAGGGGTGCAGGGCCAGGAGACACAAGGGGCTGAGGGACACTGTCCCCCCCGCCCCCGCCAGGGCCTTCCTGGCTCAGCACCAGGTGCCCAGGTGGGGGCTGGGGATTTGGGAGGCCTGTGCGAGGTGCAGATGGCTCCAGGAGGTGGCGCCTGTGGCTTACATTCATTGCTTGACCAATTTAAAGAGCTGATCTCAAATCCTCAGTGTTTGCAGAATCATGGGACACACAGGACTAGGATTTCTATCTCACCTGGAAATGATTTCATGCCTGTCATGTTTCATGTTTTACCACATTTCCACAGTTAAGCTGATTTCTCCCTTTCTGGAGCCTCAGGCACTTCTTTGAAGCTTGGGCGCAGGAGGGTGTGTTTAGGGAGAGAGTGCAGGAGGGCGCCAAGCTCAAGGTGCCCCTTTGCCAAAGCTCATCCTTTGCTGGGGAAACAGCAAGCCCAGCCCCAGGCCCCTGGGTGGGCTCAGCCCCTCTGCAGGCCCCCAAGCTCAAGGTCAGGGCCCAGGTGGTCAGTGCCTGGCTGGGGACCCCAGGGCGGCTTTGGGGGCCAGGAGGTAACTGTGAGGGCCTTCACTACTGGAGGGCAGGATTTAGGGGGGGGAGGAGAAAAGCCTAAAATAGAGGTGGCCTGGAGGGTCGTAGGCAGGGCTCCCCCCAGGCTGAAAGGAGTCAGAGGAAGCTTCCAGAGAGCAGGGGCTTTGGGCAGCCAGAGCAAGGGCAGCGCGCGTCTGGGTGGCGTTGGCCACAGGGGCTTGTTGCAGGAGGCGAGGAGCAGGACCAGGTGACATTCCTGCCCTGAGGATGAGTCCTATGCTGGCAAAGGCAGATGCATGCGACCAAGGGCAGCCTTCGGAGGATGGAGCCAGTCCTGGAAGAGCCACCGGCAGCTCTGGGCAGGGAGAGCCAGGCCAGAGGAGGGCAAGTAGGGCTGGAGGGGAGGGGCAGGAGATTCCAGAGGAGGGGAGTCAGGAAGCGGCTCACACAGGCCACACCAGCAGGAGGGCCTGAGCTAGCAGGGGGGCAGAGGGAGGGGAAGGAAAGGTCACCAGGGATGCTCTGGGGAGGCCTCGGAATGGGGAGATGGGAAGGTGAATTCAAGGTGCTTGTCTGCTCCGGAGCTGGGGCCAGCCTGGCTTGTCAGGGTGCAGAGGGGGGTCCTGAGGAGGGGTACAGAGGAGCTTTGGGGTTCTCAGGGGCACAGAGGAGCCTTGGGCATTCTGAGGGGACACAGAGGAGCCTTGGGGGTCCCGGGGAGGGGCTGGGGAGAGGCTGGTGCCACACTGGGCAGGAGACTCCAGGACTCAGATGTCCAATGAGGCCGAAGGTGTCGTGTGTCCACCCCCAGCACCGGGAGCCCCAAGGACCTTGAGCCCCTGAAAGCCGCCTTGCAGAAACCCCGCGCATAGCTGTGAGAGCAGTCCCAGCCCCACATCACCAGGGCGTCTTCCTCCCTCAAGTTGGCTCTTGTCACTGAGCCAGAGCGTGGCCTCGCCCTCTGCACAGCTGCCCTTGACAGCAAGTGACGTAGTGTCCTGAGACACAGAGGGCCGTGGAGCACCCTGGAGACCGCCAGGTGCACGGGCCAGGTGAGGAAGCCCAAGGAAAAGGCCGAGGCGGAGAGGCCAGCAGGAGGGGCGAGGGCAGAGCCCACCCTCACCACTCACCAGTTCACAGAGAGGATGGGGCTGGGCCGGAGGGGCAGGGAGAGAGAAGGAGGTAACACAGGAGAGTTTAATGTCACTGTCTTTGGGCCTGAAATTCCAGAGATACAAGTTCCTCCCCTGGACCCTCATGAGGAGGCCCCGTCCACCCAGGCCCCTGTCTGAGCAACTACCTTGTCTGGGGTCCCGAGGGAGGCAGGATGAAGGATGGCAGCGGGTCCTGCTGTCAGAGGACAGGGCTCGGCTGTGGCTCCCCCTGCAGCTCAGGCCCTTGGTGAGTGGCTCAGAGCTGGTGCTTCCGCTGCAGGAAGAGGGTAGAAACCCACCCAGTGTGGGGCTGCTGGGAGGTACAGTGAGGGTGCTCGTGTTCCTTGTTAGTGTGATGGGGATGCTGGAGGTGGTGGATGTGGGAAGGTGAGGTCGCAGGACTGCCCATCCTGGCCCCGACTGGGTTCAAGGTCAGGCTGGGGGTGGAAGAGCCCTCAGGCCTTGATTACAGAGAGATGAAGGGACGGGGGGCAGGGGGAGATACGGGGGAGGTCAGGGCCCTGGAAGCAGATGCACACGGAGAATTCCAGGCCCCCATGCACCAAAACCCAAGGGAATAGACATGTTAGGACAGGGCCCTCTCCCTGCCCCCACATTACCACGCACAGCGCACTGTGGGATTCCGGGGTCTCTGGGCCACCAGCACCCCAGAGTTCTCACAGAGGAGAGGGCAGCAGAGGAGGAGGCTGGAGTAGAAGCTGGGGCCCCCGAATCTATGAGATGGCCCTGGGGGTGCCCAGGAATCCCTGGGAGCCAGAGATGTGGCCCATTGAGCATTAGGGTCTTGGGGTGCCCCACACAGCAGCCCTGCAGCTCGTCTCCACTTTCCTTTGCTGAACCCCCAGGCCCCCTCGTGAGGCTCCTCACACATGAGCTCGCCCCGTGGACCCTGGGAAGGGACCCCAGGCCCCAGCCCCAGCTCCCAAGGACCCTGCAGCCACCCTGAATTCCCAGGGGTGCGCCAAGCTTCAGGCACCCTGCAGAGCTGAGTCCCGGAAGCCCTGCAGACCAGCTGCTGCCCCGTCATCCCCCAAGCCCTCTGGTTCTCTTCCTGTCCTGGTCCCTTGGCCCCACAACTCTCCTTCTCCTGACCGATTCCTTCACGCTGCTCCTCCCAGCCCAGATCCCTCCACGATGCCCTCTGGAGCCCCTGCTTCATGCCTGGAAACTGCACCCTCTGCTTTCCGCGGCCCCTCCTCCCCACCCATCCCTCTGGACCCAAACCTGGGTTTGCTCCTTGTGACCGTCACGTGACGACGATCAGGCCCCAGCGGTTCGGTCCAGCACTAACCCGTGTTGCTGTGAAGACTCTGTGGATGTGGCTGATGTCCATCATCAGTGGACTTCCAGGAGGGCCTGGTCCTGTCAGACGGAGGCCTTAAGAGCAGACCCGAGAGTCCAGAAGAGGAAAATGTGCAGCTTCGGGTCCGCCTGAGCCCAGCCTTCCTGCCGGCTGCCCTGAGGCTTCAGCCTGGCCCAGCGGCCCACGGTCATGCCAGCCAATTCCTGCAACAACTCCCTTCACACGTCTGTCCTTCCGGGCTCTGCTTCCCTGACTGCACCCCCAACCCACCCTCAGAGCCGCCACCCCCACAGCCCTTCTTCCTCAGGCTGCGAATCGCTGTAAACGCTCAGTCCCTCAAGTCCAGTGGGGAGCTCGGTGCCCTCATGCTGCATCCACACCTGCGGCCCCTCCTCTGAGGAGACCCTTGCCGGGTGAAGAGCTGCCACTCAGCACCCACCGCTGCCCTTCTCTGTACTGGGGCCCCTCCACTCTTGACCCTCGGGCTCCTGGCAGACCCTTCCCCTTCCATCCTAGGCTCACTGCCACCCTCATGACCCTCCGCGACCACCGATCTCCCCCGACTACTTAGCTCAGCTCCCACACCACAGCCTACCTGCCTACCTTGACCTCCTCCTGAACCTCACCGTCACCTAAACGTGCAATTCCACACCCCTCATCCCTCACCAACACCTTCTGTGCATCCAGGTAACTTTCTCCCTCCATGTTAGTGTTTAACCTCGTGGGAGCCTCCACTCCATCGGCGTCCCCATTGTCTTTCACAGGGAGGTCCAGAGGCCGTCCTTGGACACCCCATTCCAATATGCTGGACCACCCCCCATCCCCGGCCCCTTTCCTTTCTGTCCCTCGCTCAGGCTCAAACGTCAGCCCTGGATGGGGAGAGCCCACGGTTTGCCTCTCCTTGCTGGGGCAGGGCTGCTGGATGTGGCTGGGGATGATACCCCCTGCAGGTTGTCTTCCTAACATGTAGATGCCCATCAGACTCAACTGAAGCCTCAATGCCGGACAAAACTTCCCAGTAAAGAGTTGGAAAAAGCAAGAAAATTAATGTTCTAAGTGGCAGAAAATAAAAGAGGGGAGCTTGAAGCCAAAATAGCAGGGGGGCAGCTAGAGCCTCTGGAGGTGTGAATGGTGGGCTTCTGCCCTGGGGCCTGGACTCAGCATGCATGAGGGGGTGGGATGGGATGGGGGTGGGGAGGAGGTCCCAGCCTCAGGTACCCAAAGCTGGAATCTGCTCTCTCTTGAGCAGGAGTTGCAGGGGCTATACCCCCATAAAATGGGATAAGGAAACCTCATCCCAGGCCCAACGCATGGCATAGAAGAGGCCCCCTGCCCTGGGTATGTGTGGGAAATCAGAATCCCAAGTCTGCAGTGAGGTGGCATGGGAAATCTGAGCCAGCATGAAAATTCATCTGAAACTGATAGAATCTGCCAAGCTCCAGCAAAAACAACCATGAACTTCTTCCTCTGGAGAAACCTTCCCTCTCCAGTCTACACAGGATTCTCACAGAAAATAATTCTTGCTGAAAATGAGTTCAGGGGAAAAAGATCCTAGGGATCTAACCAAAGAGAGTCAGTGGGGGAAGTGGCGGGGAGAGCCAAGATGACGGCAGAGTGAGCAGCTCCTGGAGTCAGCTCCTGCTAGATGGCAGATAAACAGAAACTGCAAGAGTTTATAACAAAAAGACCAGCTTTGCAGGAAATACTAAAAGGAGTGTTAAAGCCTGAAAAGAAAAGACAGGAGAGAGAGGTTTGGAAGAGAGTCTAGAAATGATGATTGAATCAGTAATAGTAACTAAAAGTGTCAAAAGAGTGGTGAAAATAAAATGACAGATAAAGCCCAAAGACCAAAATGGATAAAAAAGGAATTGTCTTTAAATTAATAACATTGACTGTTAATGGATTAGACTCCTCAATCAAAAGACACAGACTGTCAGAATAGATAACAAAATATAGGACATCTATATGCTGTATGCAAGACACTCACTTTAGACCCAAGGATACCAATATATTGAAAGTGAAATGTTGGAAAAAGATATTCCACGCATATAGCAGCAGCAACAACAAAAAGCTGGGGTAGCTATACAGATATTCGATGAAATCAACTTTAAAAGCAAAACTTTTTTTAGAGACAGGAAGGACATTACATAGTAATAAAAGAGATGATTCACCAGGAAGAAATAACAATCATAAATGTATATGCACCTAACCAGGATGCCCCAAAATACATGAGACAAACACTGGCAAAACCGAAGGGAGAAATAGACAGCTCTACAATAATAGTTGGAGACTTCAATACACCACTCTCAGCATTGATAGAACATCTGGGGAGAGGATCAATAAAGAAACAGAGATCTTGAATAATATGATAAATGGGCTAAACCTAAGAGACATATACAGAACATTGCACCCCAAAACAGCAGAATATACATTCTTTTCAAGTGCTCATGAATCTTTCTCCAGGATAGACCATATGTTGGGCCACAAAGCAGATCTCAATAAATTCAACAGGATCAAAATTATACAAAGCACTTTCTCTGATTATAATGGAATAAAGTTGGAATTCAACAAGAGGCAGAAATAGGCAAAATTCACATATGCATGGAAATTAAACAACACACTCTTAAATAATCAGTGGGTCAAAGAAGAAATTTCAAGAGAAATCAATAAATATCTTGAGATGAAGGACAATGAGAACACAACATGTCAGAATCTATGGGATACAGTGAAAGCAGTGCTGAGAGGGAAAGTTATAGCCCTCAATGCTTACATTAATAAAGAAGAAAAGAGCTAAAATTAATGACCTAACTACACAGCTGGAGGAACTAGAAAAAGAACAGCAAACTAATCCCAAAGCAAGCAGAAGGAATGAAATAGCAAAGATCAGAGCAGAAATAAATGAAATTGAGAACAAAAAACAATAGAGAGAATTAAAAAACCAGAAGTTGGTTCCTCGAGAAGATTAACAAAATTGATAAAACCTTAGCTAGACTGACTAAGAAAAAAAGAGAAGATGCAAATAAATGAAATAAAAAATGAAAATGGGAACATTACTACTGACCCCACAGAAATAAGAGAGATCATAAGAGGATACTATGAACAACTTTATGCCAAAAAACTAGACAATGTAGACAAAATGGAAAAATTCCTAGGAACGTACAAACAAACTACACTGACCCTAGAAGAAATAGAAGACTCAACAAACCAATCACAAGTAAAGAGATTGACACAGTCATCAAACAGCTCCCCAAAATGAAAAGACCAGGACCAGATAGTTTCATAGGTGAGTTTCTACCAAGCATTCAAAGAAGATTTAATACCAATATTTATCAAGCTTGTCAAAAAAATTGAACAGGAAGAAACACTACCAAACTCGTTCTATGAAGCCAATATCACCCTAATACCAAAGCCAGATAAAGATACTATGAAAAAAGAAAATTAAAGACCCTTATCTCTAATGAATATGGATGCAAAAATTCAATAAAATACTTGCTAATCGAATTCAACAACACATTAAAAGAATTATTCATCATGATCAAGTGGGTTTTATACCAGGCACGCAAGGCTGGTTCAACACAAGAAAATCAGCATAATACACCACATTAATAAATCAAAGAAGAAAAATCATATGATCTTATCGGTTGACACAGAAAAGGCATTTGACAAAATACAGCATCCTTGCTTGATAAAAATTCTACAAAAGATAGGAATTGAAGGAAACTTTCTCAAATGGTAAAGATCACATGTGAAAAACACACAGCTAACATTGTACTCAGTAGTGAAAGACTGGAAGCTTTCCCATTGAGATCAGGGACAAGAGAAGTATGCCAACTGTAACCACTGTTGTACAATATAGTGCTAGAGATTCCAGCTAGAGCAATCGGGCCGAAAAAGAAATAAAAGGCATCCAAATTGGAAAGGAAGAAGTAAAACTTTCATGATTTGCAGATGATAAGATCCAATACCTAGAAAGTCCCAGAAAACTATAACAAAGCTACTAGATTTAATAAACAATTTCAACAGAGTGTGAGGACACAAGATCAATATGCAAAAATCAGTGGTATTTTTATAGAACTGTAATGCACAATCTGAGAGGGAAGTCAGGAAAAAAATTATATTTACAATAGCACCTAAAAGAATAAAATATTTAGGAATAAACTTAACCAAGAATGTAAAGCACTTATATTCAGAAAACTACAATGCATTGCTAAAAGAAATAAAAAAGACCTAAATAATTGGAAGAACATTCCATGCTCAGAGATGGGAAGACTAAATATCATTAAGATGTCAATTCTGTCCAAATTGATATATAGATTCAAGGCAATCTCAATAAAAATTCCACTAGCATTTTTTAAACAAATGGAAAACACAATTATTAGATTTATCTGGAAAGGTAAGAGGCCCCAAATAGCCAGAAATATCTTAAAAAGGGAAAGTGAAGTTGGAGGAATCTCACTTCCACTTGAAATCATATTACCTAGCTACAGTGGTAAAAACAGCATTTGTATTGGCATAAAGATAGACACATAGATGAATGGAACCAAACTGATGGTTCAGAACAGACACTCACATCTATGGCCAAGTGATTTTTGACCCAGCTAGGGCAGAACAGTCTATTCAACAAATGGTTCTGGGAGAACTGGATATCCATAGCCAAATGAAAGAGGACCCCCATCTCGCACCCTATACAAAAGTTAACTCAAAATGGATCAAAGACCCAAATAGAAAAGCAAGAACCATAAAGCTCCTAGAAGAAAATGTAGGAAAACATCTTCAAGACCTGGTGGTAGGTGGTGGATTCTTAAACCTTACACCGAAAGCATGAGCAACAAAAGAAAACATGGAAAAATGGGACATCCTCAAACTTAAATACTTGTGGATTCCAAGGACTTCATCAAGAAGGTGAAAAGGCAGCCCACTTAATGGGAGAAAATATTTGGAAAACCACATATGCAATAAGGGTTTGATTACCATTCTATATAAAGAGATCAGACAACTCAACAATAAAAGAGCAAGCAATCCAAATTAAAAATGGGCAAAAGATGTAAACAGACATTTCTCCAAAGAAAAAATACAAATGGCCAAAAAAGCGTATGAAAAAATGTTCCATATCACTAGCTATTAGGGAAATGCAAATCAAAACAACAATGAGATATCATCTAACACCGCATAAAATGGCCATTATAAAAATATATACAACAATAATTCTGGAAAGGATGTGGAGAAATAGGAACACTCCTTCAGTGTTGGTGGGATTATAAAATGGTGTAGTCTCTGTGGAAGACAGTTTTGCGGTTCCTCAGGAAGCTAAATATAGAACTGCCATAT
The DNA here is from genome assembly GCA_026826555.1 of Tolypeutes matacus. Lineage (NCBI taxonomy): Eukaryota > Metazoa > Chordata > Mammalia > Cingulata > Chlamyphoridae > Tolypeutes > Tolypeutes matacus. The sequence continues at coordinate 167,505 of JAKSZT010054381.1, forward strand.
GATCCAGCAATTCCTCTACTAGGAATATATCCAGAAGAACTGAAAACTGTGACATGAACAGACATTTGCACACCGATGTTCCTAGTAGTGTTATTCACAATTGCCAAAAGATGGAAACAACCCAAGTGTCCATCAACCAATGAATGGTAAACAAAATGTAGTACATACATATGATGGAATACTATGCTGCAGTAAGAAATGAAATTGGGACACATATAATAACATGGATGAATCTTGAAGACATTATGCTAAGTGAAGTAAGCCAGACACAAAAGGACAAATATTGCATGGTCTCATTAATATGAGCTAAATATGAAGAATAAATGCATGGAGTTAAAACCTAGAGTATAGGTTATTAGGAGATAAGAGGAGGGTTGAGAAGAACTACTGATGCTTAATGTATGTAGAAGTTTTAATTAACTTGACTGTAAAAGTGTGGAAATGGATAGAGTTAATGGTAACATATTATAGTGAGTAGCAGTTGATTTATAAATGGGATTGTGGCTGAAAAGGGTAGTCTGGGGAAGTAAATGTCATTTGAAAGAAAGCTAGAGAATAATCTAGGGACTGAATAACACAGTGAACCCAGAGGTGGATGAGAATTGTGGTTGAGGTTACAAATGCAAGAGTGTCCTTCTGTGAGCTAGAGCGGATGTACATCAGTATTGCAGGGGGGTGGGAATGTGGAGAAGCATGGGAAAATTACAATTGGTGTGACCTATTGACTGTGGTTAACAGCAATAATATAATATTCTTGCATCAATGCCAAAGATGTACTGTGTGGATAATGGAGGAGTATGGAAAAAGTGTGCCAAAAGTACACTATGGACCATGGTTGGTGGTAATAGTCTGATGATATTATCTCATAATCTGTAACAAATGTTCCAGCATGGTGTGGTGTGTTGGTGAAGGGGTGTTGTGTGGGAATTCTACGTATGTGCATGATTGTTTTGTAAGTTCACAACCTCTGTAATAAAAATATAATTTAAAAATAGAGTGGGTTGGGAAAAAATACACCAAATGTAAGATAGGGACTATAGTTAGTAGTAATATTTTGATGATGCTCCTGCATAGTTTGTAACAAATGTATTTAAATGATACAAGGTGTTGGCGGAGGGGTGAGGTACGGGACCCCTGTATGATGTTATGTATTAGTCAGCCAAAGCGGTGCTGATGCAAAATACCAGAAATCTGTTGGTTTTTATAAAGGGTATTTATTTGGAGTGGAAGCTTACAGTTACCAAGCCATGAAGTGTAATTTACTTCCCTCACCAAAGTCTGTTGCCATGTGTTGGAGCAAGATGGCTGCTGACATCTTCAAGGGTTCAGGCTTCCTGGGTTCCTCTCTTCCCGGGGCTCGTTTCTCTCCTGGCTCAGCTGCTCCACTCTCTCCAAAAGGCCAGCTGTAGACTATCAGGCAAACGGCTCGTCTCTCTTCCCAGGACCTCTGCAGTTTCCAAGGAAGCCTTCTCTCCTTCCTCTCGTATCTGCTTCTCTGTGTGTTTACATCCCAGGGCTCCAATATCAAAACTCCACCTCTCTCTTGTACCATGTGATTTTCTCTGTGAGTCTTCGCCCACCAAGGGGGCAGGGACTCAAGGTCCTACTGATGTGGCCCAATCAAAGCCTTAATCATTATTTAATCATGATATTTATTCTTCCAATCTTTGAACACAGAATGTCTTTCCCTTAATCATTATTTAAGCAAGTAAAAGTGAAACCTCTGAATCCAATCCAATCTAATATGCCCAGAGGAGCAGACCAGTTTACAAACATAATCCAGTATCTATTTTTGAAATTCATAAATAATGCCAAAGTGCTACAAGTTATGCATGTTTATTTTGTGAGTTCACAACCTTTACCATACACTTATTGTTTATGCAAGTTCTTGTATGAATGATATATTTCAATAAAAAATATATTAAAAAAAAAAAAGAGGGTCAGCAGATTCCAGAAACAAGGGAATCAGGGCCCAGGAAGTGGAGATGATAGAGCCATCTACAAGGCCATTAAAATAAGGTGTAAATATCCCCAAAAGTTGACGGAAGGAAGATAATGATGAGCTAATAACAGATAATTATGAAAAAGGCAGAGTTAAAAAAGGGCCAAAGTAAAGTCCTAAAAGGGCTTTGAGTTAGAAATTAAATGACTAGACAAATTTGAAGAGGAAATGCCAGATTTGAAAGATCTGAAGACATTACCCCTGGGGCAGCACAGAGAGAAATGGGCTGGAAACATGGAAGGGAAATTAAAGAATGGGAAGAATGAGAAGGTACAGAGTATGTCAGCTGAAACCCAACCCCTACCCCCACCCCATTCTCAATGGTCAAAGACGACTAAGAGCTCAGGGATTTCCTGGTCTATAGAGCAAACACCAGTAGAGGTATTCAAGTAGGGATTTTAAATTTCTAGAAGGACTTGGGGCAGGGGGCATCCAGGGTACATAGGCTAATTAAGGATGGAGAAGGAGCCTCCTGGACAGGGCACGATGAGTTCCTGCATCTCCAGATGATTCTTTAACACAAGCCCTATTGTTCATTGATTGAGAAGGAGTCTTCACTCTTCACTCAGCTCTGGAGTTCCTGGGCCTCTCGAAGTTCATGAACAATATCCCAACGTGATAGCTCCTTGAGGTTAATTTTCTTTCTATGCCACAATGACTGTTTCAAACCTCCTCTGACCTCTGACCTCTGCACCCACACTCAGCACATGCTGCTGAAGAGACAAAAACCACCTGAGGATGGTGGCAGGACCCCTTGGCTTCCTGTCAGACCCCCGTTCTCCACTCCTGACCTTTAATAGTCCTGAGAGAGAGGATTTCCCACCCTAACTAGAGTCCACGTCTCCACTGAGCCCTGACCCCATCGCCAGCCCCTTCTAATGCACTTGGAGGCCGTGTCCAACTCCTCTTTCTCCTGCATCTTCAAACGCCCTTTCTCCACCTGCCCCAGCCAAGAGCATGGAGCCATGAAAGCACCTCCCTTCCAGTGTGTGAGGATGCACAGAGGGAGGGATCAAAGGATCTAACAGCACCCTTGTTTCCAATAGTAAAAGCTCTTATTTACGTCCTTTGTAGGGCTCTCCGTTACATCGTTCCTAGTACTGAAGCTATGCAATAAATGAAAGGGGTATGTGGTATTATTTTATCCACAGCTAGGCTTTACCAAGTGGATTATCAAAGGTTGGAACTCACAATTTCTATGGCCCCACAAGAGCAAGAGAGGGCAGCCCAGACACACTAGCATAACTCAGGCCTTCGCTGGGGTCCCATCTGCCAATATGCCCTTGATCAAAGCAAGCCCAATGGCCAAGCCCAGATTTAAGGGGGAACAAGTCCACAGTGCCCACCAAGGAGTTGTGGCATGGGAGCAGATGGCTCATCCCACCACAGGGTGAAGAATCGGGACCAGAGATTGCCTCCACCTGCTGGCGGGTGGTTCTTCACATGTGGAATATGGGAAAAGGGAAGACAATAACAACACACACACACACACACACACACACACACCCCTCAAGAATGGAGCCTGTGTGAAAACATAAGGCTTGCAGATGGTGAGGAATGGGAAGGCTCTGGGTACTGTTTCCTTTCCCAGCATGTTGCAATTCAACCAGTGCCTCTCCTCTTCAGCCAAGTTGGTCCCTGTTCTAATTCCTCCATGAGGGTCTCTTGGTTCCCCACTGTAACCCAGAGCCAGGAGCCCTCTGGAAAGCTTGTCGGCCTCAAATGATGTTTGTTGAATGAATGAGTGAAGTGGCTGCTTCTGGCTTCGCCCTGACACACCTGGCTCAGCTCCTCGCAGTGTCGACAGCTGTCAGTGGAGTGCGCAGCTGTCTTCCCCAGCTCCTGCTGTCACAATGCCCATGAACACTGGAGAGGTGCAATGTACAATCCAAGACTTGACAGAAACTTGGAATTGGCAGGGTTGGATCCGCTGCCACCCCTCACTTTGGAGAAGTGGACGTCGAGTCCACAGAGCTGAGCTGCCTTGCTCAGCTTTGCAGGTGAGTGGAGCTCAGTCCAGACTAGCACCCGTGAGATTCTAGAACAGTGCTCCCCACCCCATTCCACTGCTCACCCCAGCTAGCCCCAGCCAGAGCCTGCAACCAGGAAGAGCAGATCCTCAAGGGTAATTGTCACTCTTAGGCCCCGTGACACCTTTCACAGGTGAGATAGACATGGGAGCATCTGAAGTTAGGAAGAAGCACACCCCATCACCTTTCCCAGCTCTGTTTCTTAAGATGGGGTAAATTCTGGTAAGACTTGCTGCAGCTCTAGGACGCCTGCAGGCATTTAAGTGACCGAGTCAGAGCAATTCCGTGGAGGGGATGCCCTAGTTTATCAACCTGGCCCTCCTGCTAATCCCCAGGCTGCATCCCTGCATTCCCTTGAGGTAGAAGCTGCTTTCAGCCCTGGGTCCTTTCTGCCCCCTGCAGGGGCACCCACACCTGGTGCAGGACATATGGGCCCAGCATCTCCAGCACTGCGGCCTCAAAGTGCAGCTAGCCCTTGTTGTCGGGCAGCAGCAATGCCTGGGACAGAGTCCACCAGGGCCCGCTGGGTAGCTGTGCCCTCTGCTCTGTGGTTGCCGACCCTGGGGGCTCGTCGTCTCCGGCCTGGTGCCTGGGAGTGGTTTCCCTGGTTCCCCCAGCCTGTACCAGGAGCCAGGGGTCCATGGACACAGCCTGCAGGCTGGCATTGAGCTTGCCATGGGTTGTCCTTGGAGAACACAGTGGAGAGGTCCATGGCAGCCAGGTGGTGCCACAGGGTGGCCTGTGGTCCACGAGGGTGTAGTACTTCTTCAGGGCACCCCCATGTGCCTGAGGACCGCCGGCAGGGCGCGGCACAGTGCAGTGATGTCCAGGGCCTTCTCCGGGCCCTGCTCGGCCATTGTCGCCATGTGGGGAAGCACCCCGCTGCCCTCCCACGTCTGGCCGCCCCTGCCCGGGGGGCCCAGGGACCCAGACACTGGCAGAGTGAGGAAGAAGTTGGGTTGCCCTATCCGCAGCTTCTGGAGGAACAGGGCACTCCCCAGGGTCTGCTCGCCCACCACAATGGTCCTGCACATCTGCTTGAGGATGTGGGTGACGTCCTCGGCCATGCCCCCATGCAGCTGCTGGTCAGGACCCCACGTCCTTGTCGGCACTGTACCTCTCTCCCAGGACTTGCGGCAAAGTCCAGATCTCTGTGGCCGTGTTGGAGGGGAGGCTGTGGACGGTGTCCACATGCAGGGCCGAGTTTACAGGGTGCAGTCAGGAGACGACGTAAGGGACGCCAGCGACCCAGTCTCTGGAGCTGTGCCGGAGGTCCAGCGCCGAGGCGGAGGTATCTGTCAGCGCCCACCAGCGCCCACCAGGATTCGGCCACTGGGATGCCCTCCAGCCAGCTCACCACCTGCCAGCCCGGGATGTCGTCCACATGCGGGTGGCCCACGTCCAGACTTGAGCTTGGAAAGCCTTCTGTAGCCTGGCGTGCAGCTGGACCTGTGTAAGGTCACCGAGTGCCGGGGCTGGCCTGGGAGCCCCTGGGTGCAGGGCTAGTAGAGGGGGTCTCTCAAGGAGCCCTGCAGGCTGCCCATCAGCACGTGGGCCAGTGCCTGGTGGTCTGAGACACCCCGAATCTCATGGCTCTTCACGGCCTGCTCGATGGCTTCCTGCTTGCCCGCCAGGTCTTCTGGGGGCAGTAGTTATCCACCAGGCTTGGGAGTAAACAGGTGCTAGGGGCCAGATGGGCGGCACAGCAAGGCGGACAGCAGGAGCCATAGTCCCGTCACGGGGCTCCAGGGGGTGGGTTGGGTCCCCCGGCGCAGCTCCCTAGAGCATGTGCAGGGTCCTGGCCCCCTGCGTCCTTCCTAGCTGCAGACAGACAGCGTCTCGGCCTCAATGTGGCATAGCCACCTCAGGGCGTTCAGATGGGAAGGGGTTAGCACTGGGGTCTACCAGGCGGCCCTTCTCTCAGCTGAGGAAGACCTTGCTGGCTCTGGCTGCAGCCACTGCTTGCCATGAGCACGGCGAGGCGCAGGGAGAACTTGGCCCTGTGGTCCCAGGCCTCGAGCAGCCCCAGCCCTTCCTCCCCACTGCTGCCCCAAGCATAGAGAGCCCTGGACCCGAAGGCACCCGGTTCTTAGAAGGGACTGGTTTGGCCCCTATATCCCGCACCCAGGACCTGAGCTCCCTGCTTGTCTCAGCGTCCCTGTGGGGTGGGTGCTCCCCTCCTTCACAGATGAGAAGACCAGGGCCCCGAGTGGTCACAGCCAGGACGGGCAGCGCGGGGCTCTCTCTTCCCTGTGCACGTGTTGTCTCCCGTGCTGGCCTTTGGTTCTGGGTCGAGCAGCGGGAGTCCGGCCTGCACATCAGCCGTGGAGAGGGCCAGCTCCCCCGGAACTGCCATCGGCTCTCTGGAAATCATTATCTGAGGGTGTTTATCAAGTGGCTTCCGAAGGCCAGAGGGGCCAGTCAGCTGGATCCAACGTGCCCTCAGCTCCTAAGGATTTGTTTAATGCCCAAGAGACATGTGGTCACATCACAGCCACTGTCTCCAGCCAGTGGGGATGAGCCAGGTTGGTTAGGATAATGGGACACGACAGAGCCTTCCTAATCCACACGCTCGCAGTCATCATTTTCCCTCGGTCCCTGCGGGGAAGAGGCCCTTCTGCTCCACTGCACTTGGGAGTCAGCTCAGAACATGCAGCCCTGTGGCCTCTGAGTGCACACCCCCGTCATCGCTTGGGCCCGGCCAAAGCCTCGAGACTGCACTGGTCTGGGGCGATGAGGGCCAGGAATCTGTCTCCCTTTGGGGCCAGCACCTTACTAAAGTGTGGTCTCAGGATGGGACCCCCGGAGGCCTCGCTGGGCCCTGACTTGTGTAGATGATCCAGAGCGTCTCGGATGACAGGAGAAAAAGAGTCGGGGTTTGCTCCCTACAGAGCCTGGAAGGAGAGGGGTGTGTGGGATGGTGCGAGGGGACGGGATGCCCCAGAGTGCCCCAGACTCTGCCAGATATGGGGGTGTCCTGGCCCTGGAGGAGGGCGGGAGGTGGGCAGGTGCAGAGCGGCCTCCTTAGCCCACCTGCAGAGCGGAGCCTGGGCGCTGGGCATCCTCTCTTCCAGGCCCTGCCGGCGGCCACTCCTGAGGGAGCCGATGGAGAGTTCCACCATGACCTCAGGGACTGATTTTGGCATTGGGGTGGGAGCGGAAGGTGAGACGTCTTCCCTGGTAAGACACCATCACCCTCACGTCCACGAGCAGCTGTGCGAGCACAGGGGACCCCTGGAGACCTGCCCACTTTCTGGCAGCTGTGAGACCCTCGTTAGGTGACGTGACTGCCCTGGGTCTTGGCTCCCATGAGAAGAGCCCAAGTGCGGCTGGAGGAGCCAAAGTGACAGTGTTAGGAGGTGTAAGTGCAGGGGATCTGGGCAGCCGCGGCTGTGCCTCTGCCCAGCACGCCCCTGTGACCCGGAGAGGGAGTGCCCCAAACCTTCACCAGCCTCTATGCCTGAGAAATGCCCAGACCCAGTGCTCACCCCAGAGCACACACCTGCAATGGCCTGCGCAGCCAATTAGAGACTAGCGAGCTGGCAATTTTGGGGGGTGGGGGGTGGTGGAGGCGCCCCAAATTTGGGCAATCCAGGAAGGAGAGGCTCGCCTGTGACATTATGGGTTTACTTTGTGCAGTTGCCAAAGTCCTTGCCTTCATTTTGCCTGTTTCATTTTGGGTTTTCCGGTATGTTCATTATAGGACAAAATGTCAAACTAAGCAAATGTCTATAAACTGTCTACTGAGATCCTACAATTGACTTTTTTTAAAAAAGATTTATTCCCGCCCCCATTGTTTTGTGCTCACTGTCTGCCTTCTGTGTGCTCTTCTGTGTCTGCTTGTCTTCTCTTTAGGTGGTTCTGGGAATCAATTCTGGGACCTTCCTGAGTGGAGAGAGGCACTCAATCTCTTGCACCACCTCAGCTCCCTGGTCTGCTGTATCTCTTATTGTCTCTCCTCTGTAGTTTTTTGTTGTTGCCATGTCATCTTGCTGCACCAGCTCTCCCCATGGGCCAACGCTCCTGCATGGGCCAGCACTCCGTGCAGGCCATCTTGCCTTTTACAAGCAGGCCCTGGGAATCGAACCCTGGACCTCCTGTATGGCAGACAGGAGCCCAGTCACTTGAGCCACATCGTTTCCCAAATTGATATTTTATTATTCTTGCTTTATCTCACCTCTATTTCTCTAGCCACCTCTCTAACCATCAAGCCAATGTACTTTTTGGATGCATTTCAAAATAAGTTGAATGTTGTCTTAATTTTATTTTAAAGATTTTTTTTTTTAGTAAGAAGAGTAAAGCATATTCATTTTTACAAGTTAAATAATTCAGATGTGTGAACAAAATTTTCCAAAGCTTTTCCAATCCAGCCTTCCTTAATAGCCAGTAATAGCTGCTAATGCCTCATGTGGGCACTTACATTAAAGATGTAACTACCCATCTACTCATGGATGCCCATCCATCATCCATCCATCCATACACCCGTCATCCTTCCATCTGTCTATTATCTGTCATTCATCCATCCATCTGCCCATCATCATTCCATCCATCCATCCATCACCTATCATCCATCCATCTGTCCATCCATCCATCATCCATCCATCTATCCACCCATCTAGTGCCATCCATAATACTGTGCACATTATATTGCATTTTGCTTTATTCATGTAAACAGAAACATCCAAGTTTTTATGTATCTATATATCTAGATATAAATATACACATACAAGTATACATATGCACATAAGTATACACACATACATATATATTAAATTAATCTTTTTAATGATTGGATAATAGCCCTGATTGGAAGTCCCCTAAATTATTGGACCATTTCCCTAGTGATAGATATTTTCAGTTGTTTCTGGTTTTGCTTCCAAAACCAATATTGTGGTAAATATTCTTGAACAGGTTCTTAAGGGCTGGTGCTTTTTGTTTCTGTAGAATAAATTCTCAAACATGGGCTTGCCGAAGCAAACAATACGTGCATTTTTCATTTTCTTTATTATGTTTTCTCAGTTACTCTTTCATTAGTTGCTAAGTGTGCTTTAGTTCTGTTTTTCTTTACAACTTAATTGATAAATAATTGATGTTCAGTGATCTGCTCATATTTGAAGTGTACAATTTTTTTTTATTTATTTATTATTATTTTTTTTATTTTAATAATACATTTTATATAACTTAACATCCAAAATGTCATTTCAACATGCAATCAGTATAAAAATTATTGAGATATTGTACATGAAGTGTACAATTTGATGAGTTTTGACCTATGTATACACCTGTGAAACTATCACTACAATCAAGATAATGTATATTTCCATCACCCCCACATTTTCTCCATGCCCCTCTGTTATCCAATTCTCCCCCTAACTCCAGGCAAACACCAGTGTGCTTCCTGTCATCTCTATAGCTTATTTGCATTTTCTAGAATTTTATATTAATGGAATCACACCTTATATTACTATACTTTTGTCCATCTTCTTTGATTTGCCGCAATGATTTTGGGATTCATCCAGGTTATGCGGGTAGCATCAGATCATTTGTATTATTGGTGAGTAGTAGTCCATTGTACAGATATCCTATACTTGTTCTCCGTGCACCTGTGGATGGACTTGCAGGTTGCTTCTAGTGTATGGCTATTACAAATGAAGCTGCTGGGAATACTTGGCTGTAAGCCTTTGTGTAGACATAGGTTTTTATTTTCGCTTGGGTAATACCTAGGAGAGAAATGGCTAGGCATGTTTAGCATAATACGAAGCCATCTAACCAATTTCCATATTGGTTATACAATTTAAATTCCTGTCAGCAGCTCATGAGAATTCCAGTACCCCCTTTTAGATGCCAACAAATGCTATGATCAGTCTTTTTAATGTACTGGTATCTCGTGCTTCTAATTTGCATTTTCCTGATGATTAATAGTGTTGAACATCTTTTAGAATGTTTATTGGCCATTTGTATATCTTATTCGGTGAAATGTTTGTGTTTTTTTTCTCCAAATCCTTTGCCCATTGTGGGGTCAGGGTGTTTGTTGTACCATTGAAGTGATAAGGACTAATTTCATGTTCTGGATAGTTGTTCTTTGTCTGATGTACCTGCTGCAAATATTTTCTCTCAATCTGTGACTTGTCCTTTTGTGTACTTAAGTGTCTCTAAAAAAAGAAAAAGTTTTTATTTTTGGTGAATTCCAATTGAGCAATATTTTTTCTTCTAAGATTTATGCTTTTGGTGTCATAGCCAAGAAATCTTTGCCTGTCACAAGGCATTTGATGTTTTGTTCTAGAAGTTGTACAGTTAGGTCTGTGATCCATTTTGAGTGATTTTTTGTGTATGGTGTGAGGTGTGGGTCGAGGTTTATTGTTTTCCACGTAGATATCCAGTTGGTCCTGCAGTAGTTGTTGAAAAGCCTTCCCCTGGCATATTGAGAATTTCCTTGGCCTATTAGTCAAAAACCAGTTGAGCAAATATGTGTGAGTCTAGTTCTGGCATCTTTGTTCAGCTACGTTGATCTATTTATCTGTCTTCCTACCAGTATCACCCTGTCTTGGTTACTCTGATTTGGAGTATGTTCTGAAATCATGGTGTGTGTGTCCTCTTCCTTTCTTATTCTTCATTAAAATTCCTTTGGTGGTCCATATCAATCTTAGAATCGGATAGTCGATTTCTAAAAAAAAAACAAAAACAAACAAAAAACTTGCTGCCATTTTGATTGGGAATGAGTTGGAGCTGCAGATGGGTTTGTGGGAGAACTGATGCTTTAACATATGGAGTCTTCCAACCCATGAACATACCGTATCTCTCCATTTATTTAAGTCCTCCTTGATTTCTTTTATCAGTGTTCTGTGGCTTCAGTATACAGATTGTCGGCCAGAAGGAGAGACACCTAAAGCAATGTCAGCTCACTCCACTCTGGTGTCGGGGCCACCAGCAAAAACCACGGCTCACACAGCCTCTGATGGAGGCCTTTTATTCACCCAGAGAAGGGGCGGGGCAAGGTGGGCTTCACTAGTGAGTGTCGGCTCCCCAAGGCGCAGGTCTCACTCGCTCAACGTTCAATGCAGGGAGCTGTTCTTAGCCCAGCACCCTCTCCTCTGTCCCTCTGCTGCCGCAGTGGAGGGACTCCACTCGCTCCCCGCCAGGGACAGATACCCCACCGGGCTGTGAGCTGGAGGTCCTTCACCACGCCTACCAGAGTCAGGCTGTCCCCTGAATATTTACTTATGCTCAGACAATAAGGGAGAAATGCGCCATGCTGGCCCCCCCTTATCTACCAGGAGATTGTGCTCCATCCAGTCAGGTCGACACACCTGGTCCTGAGCTCAGGCTATATTTGTGGGTGAGGGAAAGGCGGCAGGCTGTGCTAGGACTGCCCCTCCCACACAGATTATGCAACTATTTTATTAGATTTATACCTAAGAATTTCTTGTTATTTTTTTTTGGTCCTATTGTAAATGCTACCTTTCTTTTTTTATATTTCAATCTTCAGTTATTCGTTGCATGGTGATCTTATATCTTGCAACCTTGCTGAACACATTTATTCTAGTAGGTGTTTCGTTGATTCCCTGAGATTTTCTGAGGTGATATTCATGTTGCCTAATAATGGAGAGAGTCGTATTTCTTTCCAAACTAAATTTTATTTTATGATTTATTGTACTGGCTAAGACCTCTGGTGCTTTGTTCCTGGTTTTAGGGGGAAAGTATTCAGACTGTCACCAGTGATGATGTTGGCTGTGGGGTTTTGAGTTCTCGTCATGAATGGATGTGGAGAGCTGTCAAGTGCATCTGTCGAGACGATCAGATGGCTTCTCTGTTAGCTTGTTAACGATGGTGAGTCACATTGATTTAGTTTTGATTCTGAACCAGCTTTGCCTTTGTGGATGCATGCCACTAGGTCAAGATCTGTGGTCCTTTTTGTGTGTTACTGGACTCAGTTTACTACTATTTTTTTGAGGGTTTTGCACCTATGTTCATGGGGGATACTGGTTTGTAGTTTTCTTTTCCTGTGGTGTCTTCGTTGGGTTTGGGTATTCAGGTTGTGCCGGCCTCCATAAAATGAGTTGGGAAGTGCTTTTCCCTCCAGGCAAGGAAGGCATGGGATTCTCAGTGCACTCATGAAGCCCACTTTTCAGCTGAGCCTGTCTCCAGTTTTGCATCATGAGAAGAGAACAATAACCGAAGCTCCAGAACCCAGATCATCCCAGCAGCTAGTCGCTCATGTGAGGAAGTGTTCAAAGCCCCAAAGGGGACATTTACCAGGCGTGGAAGCAGAAGGGACCAGCAGTGACTGCGGGTGCAGCACCAGTCCTGGCCTCCAGGGGGCACTGTGGACCAGGCAATGAACCCTGGGCAGCCTCGGGGGCCTTTGAACTGGGATGGATCCTGAGCAGGTCCGAGGCTCAAGAGGGTGAGGTCCTCAGGGCAGTGGGCACGCGGGGGAGGCTGTGGGCATGCGGGGGAGGTTTCTGAAGCACTGGCTGTCTCCAGTCAGGGCAGAAATTCAGGTTCACAGTAAGGCACAGCCAGAGCACCCTAGAGATCGTGCACAGGGGTGTGGGCCCTAGAGAAGGTTCTGGAATGCATGATTTCCACAAATAGATGAAAAAGAAAATTTGAAACTGGAGAGAAGTCAGAGCCGACTCAGCTTCTGTGCCAGGAAGTCAGAGAAGCTTCCTAGCTCAGGGCCTGAGCAGGGGCCTCCGTGAAGTGGCGGGGGAGACCCTCACAGCCCCTGGGCAAGCTGATTTTCCCTAAACCCCTGGAGGGCTTCTTGTTCCTTCTGTGTGCAGATGAGGAAAGTTGAGGCTTCTGGGGTCACAGACGGTCCAGGTGTGGGGAGGGGAGGCCATGGCTTCCTGGAGCCCATGGTGACCCTACAGGTGGCATTTTGCGTACCTGGGGAGGCCTGTCTATTGGGCTAGATGTTGCCTTTGGAGGCAGGGCCCAGCCTGTAAGTCTTTGGTTCCTGTCTCTGCCTCACCCCTCCAGGGCCAACCAGCCAGGGACGTCGTGTCTCTGATAACTGCAGGCAGGTGGACTGGAGGGGCAGGGGGAGCTGGGCCAGCTCTGGTGGATGCTGGGGCAAAGCCTGTCCCAGCAGCAAAGAACCCCCCAGAATGCAGGTGAACCAATGGCATGAGCCGGGGGCCTGGGAGTAGGTCGTGGAACATGATCTGATCCTGGAAATCTGAGGACAGGGCATCTGGGGCAAGGGGCAGCAGGGGATGCCCGGGGGCCCTAGGAGAAGGGAGGGGGGTCTAGGGTTGATTCAGGCCCAGGCAGCAAGGCTGGGACCACTCACTGGGATGTAGGCTCCACGTGAACGCTGGCCCTGGATGAGGCAGAAGGGTGGGCCAGGTGGGCAGGGGTGGGGGGGGTGGGGATGGGGAGCAGATCACAGCCAGGAGACAGGCCCCGAGTTCCGGGAGGGAGCAGGACGCTGGTTCACACAAGCTCAGCCTCCAAAGCCAGGGGCAGGGTGGGACAGTGGGGTCCAGCCAGCCTGAGAAGCTGCTGGAGCACCCCAGCCACCCTCTACCCTACTTCCTGTGGGTCCCAGGCCCCGCCTCTCCTGAAAGTCCTGGGCGGCAACTGTCCTTCCCTCCCGCCTCAGCCCAGGCTGTGGCTCTCCTCGGTGAAGCCATCAGTCTCCTCCTAAACGCCTTTAACTCTTACTTTTAATTTAAGTCTGCACCAATTATGTTTATTGCAAAGAAAAATAGAGAGAGAATGGTCAGAAGCAGAAAATGAAAGGTTATGAATTTAAATGCAGCCCACATTTTGCCCAAAATGCCTACCTGGCATCCGCACCTGCAGACTATTTTTGCAGACCTGATGGGCAAATTTCGTGAACTCTGTCATCCAAAGGAAGCGTGCTTGGTGTGCTTTTATGGCCGTTTTGAGCTACCATTGTCATGGACAGGGGCACCTAGCCTGGGGCCCTCCTTAGTGGGGCTGGGGGTAACTTTGCTCCATCACTGGGCTCTGGGCTGGCGTGTGGGCCTCCTAGATACTTGTTTGGGATTGGGCTGAAATTTGGGCTATGCACTTGTTTCAGTTTTTTCTCAGCCTCTGCTGCTTTCAGCTGCTTCCGTGGCCCATTTCTACATGGAATAACATTCAGCGGTGAGAGTCAGTGATTCCCAAGGGAGAACGTCTGGATCAGATAAGCCATTGAAGTCTTGCCTTATTTTGCCAATGCCTTACAAGAGGAAGAGCTTCGCGAGCAGACGATTCTGCTGTCGCGTGTCTGTGCTCCATTGGTTCCCTGTATAGGGTGGGATTGGGGTGGAGAACGGTCCCTGGAGGCCACGGGGTGCTCATGGGTGAATGGCACTGCCCTCCCGAGCTGCTGCACCCATGGGCTCCGGCAAATGTCCCCACTGGTGGATCTGCCCATCCAGGCCTGGGCTATTTGGGTCCCAAGTTTAACTTCCGATTTTCATGGTTGAGGCTCATCTTCTCCTGAGAGCATTGCTGGTGCAGCTGCTGACACCTGGGACCTACTCTGCTGTGGCCTGTGTTGGCTCCGAGCATTTTCACCAAGGCTCACGGGCCGCTGTGCAGAGAGATGGCAGCGTGGCCATTGGCTCTCTCTTTCGGAAGGGCAGTGGTGAGCATCCCCAAATCGAGTTGCCATGACAAAAAGAGCTCTTTCCGTGGTTCAGCTGACGTTTGATCGGACAAGCTGTTTTGGGGTCTTGCTCAGTTTGGGATGGTCTGCTTGTGTGTAAGACTGCTGAGATCTTCCGCCTCCTGATTAGCTCTGGGCACCGCCAGGGACCCGGCGCACCCAGGGAGCCGAGCCCAGCTCAGCTCTGCTGCCCCCTCCTCTCTGGGGCTTGCAGACTGCCACGAGGCGCTGCTCACCTGTCCTGGATCCCCCATCCTTGGGGCACCTGCTCTCAAGAGGTCTGCCTCCCGTTTTCTCACACTTGGCTCTCTTCTCCAACCACGGAGGAAAGGTCTTCCTTTTCCAGTGCCCAGCACTTTTCTGGAAGATGGGCTAACTAGTCACTCTAATGCTATAATTCTCCCAGTCTTACCTCTCGGGCACACCGTTCTGCCGGGTGTACCCCATGGTCCTTGGAGTGTCTTGGCCCAGACGTGGCCTCGGACTGTCCAGGATGACCAATACGCTTCTGGGGCCCCACCCCCTGCCAGACCCCATCCTCATGTAGAGTAATTTCCCCCAGGACTTAGCTGTTCTTGCAATTCTTTCTCCTGATTCTTTCCAGTCCATCAGTCCTGGCTGTGTCCGTCTGAACACCAGGAATCACCAGGAGTCAGGATCTTTTCCATGAGGTTCCTGGATTCCAGGCAAGTCAAGGAAGTGGCTTGAGTCCCCTCTGTCTCCAAGAATTTTGTAAAATTTCAGGAGGCTTTGCCTGCCTGGAGCAGGAGGTCCCCTGGGGTGGGAGTGGGTATGAGTGCGTGAGTGTGAGTGTGTGTATGGAAAGGGTGCATGCTGGTGTGTGACAGCTGGGAAGGCAGAAGATACTGGAAGAGCGTGGCAGAGAAAATGAAGAGAGAGAAAGAAAAAGATAATGGGGGAAGAAGTGAAGGTTTCGGGTGGCAGAGGATAGAGAGATTTGGTCTATTTTCCAAACCATTACCCAGAAAGAGAAGCAAGCACATTCCTGGGATGCATTTGTGTGTGTGGCTTTCTGAGCTATAAAAAGGACACCAAGACTTGGGCAGCCTGTGTCTCCTGGCTGTGGCCATGCAGCCAGTAAGTGGACTTGGAACCCAGGCAAGGCTGACCTTCACCCAGGCCTTGGCCGCCACACTGCTGCTCCCCGATTGACCTCTGCTGGGCTGCTTATGACGATGGACACTGTAGAGTGTCTGGTCCAAACACAGTTCCTTGTGGCACAGGGACAGCAGGTATAAACCAGGACAGTCCCAGGCCTACCAGGATATATGGTCACTGCTGCCAGAGGAAGATTCAGGCCTGAGCCCTGCCTGGTAGGCGGCATTGCACGGGCAAAGGAAGAAGGATGGTTCCAACCCTGAGGGGGATGGCTCTAGGTATGGCCAAGGGCTGCAGGGTGAGCCCAGCATGGCCTCAGAAGACCACACTGTCCACCGCCCAGCTCCGCAGACCCCAAGGATGTTCTTGGGGAGGTTGCACCTCAGACATGGTCAGGGATTTTGGAAGGGTTGGCAGTCACAGCTGGGTCTCTCCTTCCCTTCTGTGTCCACCACTGGGAGTCAGAGGGACAAATTCCAGCGTAGCCTGCACAGCAGGTCACCTCAGAGCCACATCTGGGGTCAGTCATGTGACAATACTGACGCCTTTTAGCGCCAAGGCCCTTGCTCAGCTCTCCGGCTGAACTGCCTCCAGGAGAAATGGCCAGGGCGCACAGGGAAATTCAGAACAGGGAAAGGTTGGAAGTTCAAGCTGACTGTGAAAATCCTTCCTGTCCTTAGAGCTTGTCCATTCCTGTGCATGTAAACCTGTCAAAGGCAAGACCTTTTGATTAAAGTACTTAGTCAAGGGCCTTTGACTGGATTGCAGGACCCAGGGTGGGTCTTAATCCTCTTACTGGAGTCCTTTGTAAACGGAGGAATAAAAAGCTGCAGACACAGGAAACAAGCTGCAGAGGCAGAGAAGACCCCAGAAGCTGAGAGGGAAGGCCTTGGGTGCCAAGGAAGCCACTTTCCCCAAAAGCTGAAAGAGACGAGGGTCGGAGGAGAGGGAGAGCTGAGCTGAGTGCCTGATCGCCCACAGCTGCTTCTCACGGAGACAGCATCTCTGATGGTGCCTTGAATTGGACACTTTCACGACCTCAGAAGTGTGAGCTTTTAACCTAATACATTCCCATTAGAACAGCTGACCCATTTCTGGTATGTTGCTGCTGGCTGCTTTAAGCAATCTAAAAAACCTTCCTTCTCCATCTTCATGCAAGAACAAACAGGTGAGAACTAGCAGGTGAGAGAGGGTCAGCCCAGTGTCCAACATGGAGAAGGAGGGGGATGGGCATTTACATGGCCATACACAGGTCCAGGCCCTGGACTCAGGTTTGGGGACCCAGGATAACTGATGGCAAGCATCACAGAAGCCACAGCTGAGTGCTGTGGTAACCCTGCTGAGGGCTGACAGGTGTTTCCCCCCATGGGAGAGGAGAGACAGGGGACAGTGCCTTCCCTGGGAGCCAGGCCTTGGACAGCTGCTCCTGCCTGGAGCTCCTGGTGCCCATGCCTGCCTCCTTCCTCCCTTTATCTCTCTAGCTCAAAGGCTGGGCAAGTGGAAGCCTTCTGTTTGAGCTTCTGTTGCAGGGAGGGTCAGCCAGCGGACCCAGGTCTGCTCAATAAGATGTAAGCAGAAGACTGCTCATGATCTCTGGAGGAGCACACACAGTTGGTTCTTAGCCTTTCCCCTTCTGCTTGCTTGGAAGATGGAAGTGAGACCTGGTGCCAGGGCAGCCATCTTGTGACCATGAAGAGAGAATCAGATGGGAAAGACCAAAGACTTGCTGACATGCCGGACTTCACATTGTCTGGCTCTAGACTAATGCCAGCAGCTGCCCACCTTCAGGACTAAGTTGTGTGAGAAAAAAACAAACTTCCTCACCTAGCAACCAAGTCCCATTTGTTAAAGCTTGCAGCTGAAAGCATTCCTAACTCAGGTTTATGAGAACAATGAAGGCCTTTTCAAGGTCTAGTCTTTAGAACTTGGGGAAACTCTCAGCTTTCACTGTAAGAAAGCTAGAGGCCCTAGG
This sequence comes from Tolypeutes matacus, assembly GCA_026826555.1. Taxonomy (NCBI): domain Eukaryota; kingdom Metazoa; phylum Chordata; class Mammalia; order Cingulata; family Chlamyphoridae; genus Tolypeutes; species Tolypeutes matacus. The sequence goes on from JAKSZT010054381.1 coordinate 185,258, forward strand.
ATTTAGAGACCTTCAAAAGAAGGGAAACTGAGTCCCAACCAGACTGGGCCATACCTGAGGACACTAACTTCTTGGTCTATTTAGAGGCCTGTGAGATGAAGCTTCTCCCTAGAAGAAGGTGATGGCTGCAGGAATGGTTTTTCTTGTTTTTTGTTTTTTAACTTAAAAAAAAATACGAAAAATAAAAGTAAAAAAAACACCTTCAACCCCCCTTTTAATTTCTCCTAAACAACCACTCTCAACACGTTTATTCTTTTCAATTCTTGCTCCTGTGTATATATTTTTCTTTTAATTCACAAAAGTAAGGAAAAAAGACCCTTATAGACAAAACGAAACGCTGTTTTGACAGTCTCCATCCCACCCTCCAGACGCACCGCCTCCTTCTGGTCCTTTGCGCACGACTCTCTGGTGTAAGTGCACACCCAGAAGACACACCGACTCTGAGTGTTTGACGTAGACGGCGGCACACTGTAAGCTTCACTCTGTTGCTGGCTTTTCATGTTTTGAAATGAAGCCGAGTGGGTGCACGTTAGGCTAACGCGCTCTTTCTAATCCCTCTGCGTCATTCCGTCTACGCACGCTTCACCCTGTGTTTAGCCATTCCCTTTCCAGATAATTCTTTAGGGCTGTCATTGGCCAGCTTCCCAAGGGGACAGGCTGAGACGGAGATGAGTGCGCCCCAGAGGCTCCTGCCTGTGAGGGAGGGAAGGATGTCAGACATGGTGGAGGGAGAAGCTGAGGGTGAAGCAGCTGCAACGGGGCCTTGGCCATGTCCAAGGGGGGCTCTGGGGCTGGGATGGCCCTTCAGAGTTATTCCATATTGCAACCTGGGGCCAGGCTTCCACACCCCAAGTCAGCCAGAATCTGGATGTAGGCCGTTCCTGGGAGAGGGCACAGCCTTGACCTTGCTCCGTGTGGGCAGCTGAGGCCACCTCCTGGGGTCGGCAGGCAACGCTCCCAGCAGGTGGGTCAAGCAGGGATCTGGGCGGCCACCCTGGCAGCCACTCCCAGCTCGCGTCCATTTTCTCACTACGACTAGTGGCGCTGCAACGCTTGTCTTTAAAGGCGCTTCCATCAGCTTGTGTGCAAGCAGGGCTCCCGGCTGGGACTTGGGAAATGCTTCTGGAGCTTTCATCTCTGATGCTCCCGGCTTGTCCTCCAGGGTAGTAGAGTGGCTCAATACTGCTCCACCCTGCCAATGTTTTATGTTGCCAAGTTGTTTCATTTTTGCAAATCTCATGAAAAGGGCACAGAATCTCATTATCATTTCCTATTGCTTTTCCATGATGGTGAGTGAGGCTTGCACAGAAAACTTTCTTGGTAGTTTCTTATCTCTTCCCATCCTATTTTGGCAGAAGAGGAGCCAAGCCCTGCCTCACGCCTTCTTTCCTCTCCTTCTTCCTCTCTCACTCACCTCAGAAGGTGAGTCTCCTTTGAGCCATTTTGTAGCTTCATGCCAAAGATCTCCAGGCAAGCCCCAGAGGCTCTTGGTGATTTTATTTTCTTCAGGTCAAAAGTGTGGATGTGTGTGCAAGTGTGTGTGTGATTGTGTGTGAATGCATATGTGCGGCATGTGCGTGTGGCGTGGCATGTGGTGTGCGTGCAGACACACGTGCCCATGTGCATTCGCGCATGTGTGTGGCTGTGTGGCGTGAACGTGCGTGCATGTGTGAGCAGACGCAAGTGTCTGTGTGTGTGGTGTTTGGTGTGTTGCGTGTGCATGGGTGTGTGTGTGCACATACATATGGGGTGTACATGTGGGTGTGTTTGCATGTCGGTGAGTGGGTGTGTGCGTACTGTGTGTGTGCATGTACTATGTTGGTGTGCGAATCTGTGCATATGCATTGTACAATGTGTGAGTCTGAACATGCATGCGTTTGTGCACGTGTGTGTGTGTGCACTGCCCACGGGCACGGTGAGGATGCAGGTGAGAGAGCTTCCAGCCCTGGCCTGGCCTGGCCCTGCTTGAGTTCAAGCCTGTTTATTTGACCAGACGGACACACACACAGACCACCGACATGCTGGGCCTTTGTGCCCCAGCTCACAGACAGGCAGCTGTCGCCTGCTGCCTCTCAGCCCGAGCACGAGTGTCTGCTGGAGAAAAGTCAGACTCTCTCTCCTCTCACCACCAGCCCAGTCAGACCCAGGTGCAGACAGGAGAGCAATTAACGGCGCTTTAGTAGCTTCTGGGGTTGGTCGTTTGAGAGTTTCCAGGTTGTCACTATTAAAAGCAATGTCCAGTGGACATCGAGATTTCTCAACATTTAATATTTTTAAGCTAGAGACTCAGAGTCAGAACCTTCTATCAAGGCCCGAGCCTCATGGCACTCTGGCCAGGTGCCTCTCTTCCTGCTGCCCCCCTGCCGAGATGAATGCCAAGAGCCGCTACCCTTCCCCAAGGGCGCCGATGCTGATGAACTATGCGGCTCAGGACCTCTGGGCTCCTTGGCAGGACTTCCTGCCACCTGTGGGAGAAGCCAGACCCCAGGAGAGCATGGGGAGACAGGGCACCTCCTGGTCCCATCTCCCCAGGAGCCCCGAGGCCAGCTCCTCACACCCTCTGCTCTCTCCCTGAGCTAGTTCCTCTGCCTCCTCCACTTCCTCGCTCCCCCGTCCTCTCCATGCTATCTCCTCCCCTCCTCTTCTCCTGGTGCTTTCTTCAGGGCTCAGCTGCATGTCCTTCCAGGGAAAGTCAACTAGCCTTTCTCAGCCCCTCCCCAATTTTTTTTAGCTCTCCTTTTGCCCAGATCAGCCAACAACCCAAGCAAGCCTCAGTGTCTCTTCCTCCCTAAAATGTGGGAAGGGAGGAAGGTGGCAAACCATTGCATGCTTTTCTGGTCCATTTTGACTACAACAGATCAGAGCCTTGTCCTTGGACCTCCTGGTTTGGGAACCCCAGGTGAGCCCATTTCCGAGGCCCCTTCTGGAGGTAATGCCTCAGCCACCGCAGGCCGGTGTTTCTGCTGAGTGGGCACATGTGCCTGCCCTTCCTTTGCGCTGGCCCTTGTGTTGGCTTCTTGGTGGTATGGGGGGTTTCCCTGGCACTTTGGAACGCAGCAGGCCCTGTGTGTTTCCCTCCAGGGCAGGGTGGCTGGTACAGGTCCCACGGGCTGAGACAGATGGCACGGCATCTCTGGCCACGCAGAGACAGAGAAAACATCCCAAACCTTACCCGAGAGTGAGCGCCAAGGTCAGAGTCAGAGAGGAGTGGGAATGGGCAGTGTGGACAGGTGTGGGGAGCTGCTGTGCAAAGCAGGGAGGAGAGGGGTCAGAAAGGCCCAGCAGGGGACAGGGTGGTCTGGCCGGACCTTGGAGATAGGAGGCTGCAGCTAGACCCAGAGGTTTACAGGGCCAGGTGGAGCTTGGGCTCATAGATCTGGAATCAACAGACATGCCTGACCCTGGGTCTCCCACCAACAGCTCCCAGAGCAGAGGGGGATGGGGGTGGGGGACAGTGTTAGGAGGGACAGAGCTTGGGATTTCATAAACCCACCATAGCCCCCAAATAATTCTGAGGGTCAACCCAGAGTTGTCAGCATATTACTTTGCTAAATACGACCATTATTCAAAATACGTACTACCTCTTATCTCCATCTTTAAAAAATAAAGGGGGGAGAGATTTGAAATCACCCCCCTGAAAATGAGAATTTGGCTTTGATAAATGTGCTTCCCCACCTCCCTCCCTTTTTTAATCTATTTGGCCCAGGTGGGAGCCAGCCTCCAGGACCCTCTGAGCCCTCTCGGCCTGGCCTCCTTGAGGGCGTGGGCAGGGCTGCTCGGTGCTCTCTCGGACCCGGGGCGAGCTCTCTGCATCCCAGGCTCTCCAAGTTCAATTAATCCTGGGGCTTGGATGCTTCCCAAGTGTCTCTGGGGTGTGGGAAGTCAGTGCTAAATGAAAATGTGGGGCCCTCGTGACCAGATGAAGAATTTCCAAGATGGGCAAGCGAGCACGGCACTGGGTGGGGTTCCTGAGCACAGGACCCTGCGGGTAAGAGACCAGCAAGCCCAGGGCTTCTCCTCTGGCTCTCAGGGCCGTCAGAGCTGAAGCAGAGGTAGGCGTCCTTGGCGCTTGGGCTCCCTGCTGGACCCTGAGCTTCCTCCCAGCTGAGCCTCTGCTCCGCTTCTCCTCTGCAAATGGGCACCACCTCTCTCAGGGCAGCTGGGAGGATCCCTGAGCCAGGGGAGAAGGGAGCACCCCGAGTCCAAGCAGGGTCCAGGCCCAGAGAACCTGGGAGCATGCTGAGTGGAAGGCGAGGAAGGCAGCAGGGCGCCGGGAGCAGGGCCAGGGCTTGGTAGGAATGGGCCTCAGTGCCCTGGAGAAAGGGCGATTCGGGTGGAGGAAGGTAGCCTGCCCCCCACCAGGGACTGCCAGCCTCAGGTCTGGGGAGAAGGCTGCCGCCACAGGGACCCAGAGATCCTCTGCCCCTGCTCCCCTGATTCTGAAGGAATTCTGAAGGAGGACATGGCCACAAGGATAGGGAACCCCTTAACAGACCCTAATTCCAAGGGGACAAAAACAAGTAGAGCCCTGGGGGTGCCTGGCTGCAGCAGGGAGAGCAGGCGGGGCAGGGCCCAGGGGAGGGCAGCCAGAGAAAGGGGTGGGGCTGTGGAAGGGGGTGGGGCCACAGAAGGGGTGGGGCCCAGGAGAGGGCTTAGGAGGTCAGGGCCCTGGGGAGCTGGGCCAAGGAGAGGGAGGGAGCAAAGGAGGGTAAGGCAGGAGAAGGGCAGGGCCCAGGGAGGTGAGGGGTCTGGGGTTACAGGAGCAGATGAGGAGGGCCCAGGGGAGGGCGGGGCCCAAGATAGAGCAGTGTTTTGAGTCTTGGGGTACCAGGAGCAGGAGAGGGGAAGCACATGGCAGGCACATGGGCAGTGCCTTCTGCACTCGCAGGGAACGTCCATGTGTCCATAGTTGGGGGTGGGGCTTTCTGGGGACCCCTGACTGTATGTGTCCAGCCCCTCACCCAGACTTTGGCAAGTGAGGGCTGCTGGTCCTGAATTTGGGGCATTGTATGAAGGGACTAATGCAGTGTATTTGCTTCTCCCTAGGAAAGGAGGGTGGGGGGCTGAGGGGGCTACAGCCTGGGTCGTTCCTCGGTGGGTAGGGGGCACTCTACTGCATGTGTGTGGGTGAGGGGGTTGTCAAAGGGCAGAAGCACAGCTCTGGAGCTTCCAGCCCATTTGCCCTTGACCCTGACCTTGAGCAAGACATCAGGCCAGCATCCAAGTGCAGCAGGGAGAACACGGGCTTGGAAGCCCTACACTGGGATTGGGGGCCTGGGCCCCTCAGTCTCTGGCTGAGGCCTCCAAGATCCTCCATCTCTTCTTTGTAAACGTTGGGATGAAAGCATCTGCTGTTGGGTCCTCCCGGCTCTCCCTTTCTGGCTCCCTCCCTGCTCGGTCTCTCTATCTTGTCATCTCTCCCTATCATCTGTCTCTCTCCATCTCTGCCTCTGTCTGCCTCTGTGTTTGCCTGTTGCTTTCTGCTCTGGCTCTCTGTGTCCCTCTGGCAGGGAGGGGGGTCCCTCTTTGCTCCTGGCACACCCAGCCCTGCTATCCCCATCGTGTGACTGGAAACAGGTCCCTTGGCTTTGCTGGGCTTCAGCTTCTTCCTAAAAGGGAGAGCAATAACCTCACTACCCCATTATAATTGGGATGAAAATACTTTGAAAAGTTACAAATGCAGCATTGAACATGGAGGTCACTGGGCAGAGGGCTAACTGACCACACATGTCAAAGATTCCGCAGCATGATGACGCTGCGTCCCTGCTCTCTGGCTGTGGGCGAACACGCTTTGGTGAAGCTGTTGGAAGGAACAACCCAGTGAAACATAAGCCAGATTCGACTGCCCTGCTCTCTCCTTGCCTGCCTGTCCCAGCATGTGTGTCCAAATCCATTTGTCCTGAGCCGCAGGCTATACCAGCCTTGGGGAGTGACCGGGGCAGCACAAGACAAGGTCCAGCTAGCTCCCAGCAGCAGGCGGAGGGTGACTGAGCTGCAGAAATGCTGCCGTGTGCCTCGAGGGCAGGGAGAGTGAAAGCTGGAGCCACCAGGAGGGGCGCCAGAGAGAGGCGGCCTTAGAGCTGGACCCTCACAATAGGACAGATTTGGGTTTTGGAGCTGGGAGCGGGGCTGACCAGGGTGATTGCCCCAGGACTGAGAACAAGCGGTGGCCTTGAGGACCATGCCTTGGGCTGAGCTTGGCAGTGAGCAGAGATGGAGTAGACATGTATTTGGAAAGAATGTGCTGGTGGATTGCAGGCAGCCATTTGTGGAGACCCTGGAGACCAAGCAGCAATGGCCCAGGGTGAATCTGTTTCTTAGAGGAAGCCTGGACCTGGGCATTGGTCCCAGCTGGCTATGAAATGGGGAGAGGAAACCCTCCCTGCCTTGCTCTGTGGGCTGCTGAAGGGGGGCACGGACAGCTCACCATGGCCACTGCTGGCCAACGTCTACACGCACAGGTGCCCAAGCCCCCACCCACGCATGCTCACACATGCCTGTGTCTCCATGCCCCTCCCCTGGGGAAGCAAGGTCATATCTCCAGGGGTCCTGGGGAGGGGTGGACATGGGGGAGGGCCTGGAGGGCCATCAGGCCCGGGTCTCACCTTCAGGCAAGGGCACACAGCAGGCTTTTGACTTTCTTACCAAATGCCCTGCCAGGGCTTGGGGACACACTGAACAGTGTTGTTGTACCCCGCTGCCTAGCACGCCCCATGAATTCATATTTCCTATGACCCCAGTAATTAAACTATAATGTTTTATTGTATTTTTGTGTTAACACTGTTCATCGGTTCAGTGTCATCATTGAACACAAACCAATTTTTTTTATATATATATACTTGGGCGCTTCAACCAGGGAAGTGTCTCAGTTCTTGCTAAGCCTCCTAGAGCTCTGCCCAGGCCAGCAGAATCTTCTCCACTTCTAGATCTTTCCTCATCCCATTGTGTTGCATTGGGGTGGTGGGGGCTGAGTCTGGTCCCATGGTCCAAACCCAGGACAGGGACTGGGAAGGACTTTTTGACCTGACTTACTCAAGAAATCCCACAAGTGCAGGCAGTGCTGGGGCCGATAAGGACGAGGTCCTCACCCAGGAAGGCTGGGAGTCTTATTTGAAAATGCGCCACCAAGCAGTAAAAATAGGGATGTCCCAGATGCCAAAGCAAGATTAGATGCCTTCCAACAGATTCCAGTCCAGCCCTGTCTCCCCGTGGAATCCTTGCCGTGGTTATGCTAAAAGGAACTGCCCCTTCTATCAGAATAAGTGGGATAAACTGTGCCCCACCCCTTCCCAGCCATACCCGTGCAGGTGGTTTAAGTCTGGGGACAGAGAGTGTCCCCTGGGACACAGGGCAGCCTGCGTGGATGGCTGGCCATAGAAGCTGGGCACTCAGACCCCAGTGCACGCTACAACCTGGGACCTGCCAGCCTGTCCTCTCTCCATGTTGGTTTTGGGGGGTTGGTTTTCGTCGATATTAAAACAAACAAGCAATAAACATTTAGCCATTGAATCAGCTCAGGCACGGAACAGTCAGCTTGTACCCTGGACGTGACTGGCAGGCCAGCCAGGCTGGCATGCTCCAACTGGGTGTCAGCCTGCTTGCCTGGGCACGCTTGGCTGGCGCGTGTCCACTCGTTCTTCGCTACAGGGTGGCTTGCTGGCTGCAGCGGGACCCTGGGGAAGGCCTGGCTTTGGAGTCTGACCGGCCTGGGTGGGATTCATGCCACAGGCAGAGGCTTGTTCACCTGTCTTGAGACTCGGCTTCTGCATCTACAGGTTGGGGGTAAGGCCGGGCTCGCTGGGCTGTGGGAAATAAGTGAGATGATGCAGGTGGAGCACGTGGCCCCTGCCTCTCTCCTTCGTTCCCTGAGGTTATAAGAAGACACCCCTTCCTCATCAAAGCCTTTCATTTCCACACATTCCCTCTCTTGTCTTGCATCCGCTGGCTTATTGCCATTCAATTTTTGGCCGACTGGGGATTATTCTTCTCCCGCCCCCTTTCCATCATCTCCCCCTGCACCCCAGCAACTCTTTCAGGCTTTCCTCTTCTCGCCACGACCCCCATGTCCACTCACCCTCTTCTTCCCCTGCAGTTGAACCCAGCGCTCTGGGGGGGCCGTGGGAGGGAGGAGCTGTGGGAGGCCGCCTGGAAGACAAGGTGGCCCCCTCTCCTTTTCCAGGGCGTTCTTGCCTCTCAATGTCCAGGCAATGTGGGGACTCCCCCAACCCCTGCCCTCCCCGGCCCCCTACAGAAGGCTGGTTGCACCAGACAGGCACTACCTGCACCCACATTCGGCCACACTCATGCCTTCGTAGTGGTACTTGAGGGTGGGGACCCCCATGTCGTCTTTGTAGAGGATGGAGATGGGGCTGAGCTTGGTGGGCACGCAGCAGGCCTTGCCCACCTTCATGGGGAACTTGAGGTGCACCAGCGTCTGGACAATGGCATGTTTCGTCGGGGTCACATCGTCGGCGAGGGGGAAGAAGCAGCCACCCTTGCACTCGTACGCGTCGTACTCTTTGGGCGCGATGATCCAGCTGTCCCAGCCGATGTCCTCGAAGTTCACCCGCAGCGAGGTCCTCTGGCAGTGGCTGCCGGCCCCGGCGCTCCTCTTGCGCCTGGCTAACGACGTCGATGCGGCCATGCGGCCCCCCATCTCCCCCTCGCCGGCCGGGCTGCCCTTGGACAACCGCCTGAGCACATCCTCCTGCTCATGGCCGATCATCTCCCTGAGCTCCAGCCTGGTCTCCCTGGACCCGTTGCTGCGGTCGTTGGAGAAGACGACAAAGAAGGGCAGGTTTCTAGACCCTGGGGGCACGGTGATGTCCAGCCCGTCACAGCCCTTCCGGTGGCTCTGCACCCTCACTTCCAGTTTGTTTTTGCTCTTTGAGGCGTCTGCCCTGAGCCACCGCTTCACTGCACTGGAGACCTCGAAGCTCTCCCAGCCCTCATCCCGGACGTCCTGGGATACCAGGAAGGTCTTGGTTCCCTCAGAACCGTCCCCGGAGTCGGGCCCATTGAGGACGTCGTAAATCGCCATGCTGCCTTTACGCTCAAGAGAGGCGTCTGTGTGGCTGCGGCAGGACACGTATAGCCGGAGCTCAGCACGTGCGATCTGCTCGTGCCTGGGCACTGAGATGTTGAAGAGCAAGATGTGCTTCTGGAAGGGGACGTCTTCCGTGGCGGTCATGGAGATGGCACCTGAAACGCAAATACACCGTCATGGGCCCCTGCTGAAGCCGCGTCTCAGAGCTCCCGTGAGTGGTGCTCTAGGGTGACATTTTTGGCCCTATTCAATCCTGATTTGATTTCACGGAAGCCTCTAAGAGTATTTTTAAGCCAACATTTGGGACCTTCCCGAGAAAAGTGGAGGCAGGAGATGCCTCGAATCGGGCTGAGAGTTCCTACTGTTTATGAGCATCCATTATGCACCACTGAATCAGAAGGTTTGCGCAATACATTTCCGTTTCATTTTCACTCTGACCCTGAGAGGATCTAATTATTCCAGTTTTCCAGATGTGGAAACAGGGGTTTGAACTGCCAAAGTGTGCATGTCTCACTTTATTTACGTCCTTAAATCTTAGGGATTTAAATGTCCTTACCTGTCTCCTTTAAACGTATGTCTTCACTTAAAAGAAAACAACTTACAAAATAAACAAATAAGCAAAAAACACTGTCAGCCTTAGAGTGAAGATCTGAGTGTATGATTTTAAAGGGATGGGGATGTTGAAATCCCAACCTTAGGGCCTTGTTAGTTTCAGCACCTAAAATAGTTTAGAAGTCATTGGGAATGATGTCTTCCAAGCCAAGTGAAAGCGCATGATTTTCGTAGTGTTTTAAGGGAGAGAAAAAAATTGTCTTCAGCCCTGTTGCCATTTCAGGCGAAAAGGGGGCTTTCCTTTTAGCAGCAAAGTTGCCTCAGTTTCCCACTTCTCCTGGGGTGATGCACGGCCATTAGCATGTTCTATTATGCCCTGGCTCATTCACAAAAAGGGAAGAGAAGTTTCATTTTCTGAGCACCTACTTGGTGACCACAGGTGTGGGAGAGAGACCCTGAGCTGTTGTGACAAGGCCTTGGTGTCTGGCAGATTGAAATCCTGAAGTCTTGACTATGCTCCTTACTGGGCCTGTGGTCTTGGAGACGTCCTGGATGTTTCTGTGCCTCAGTTTCCTCGTCTGTGGAATGAGGCTCATTTTCCCTGCCTCACGGGTTAGTGAGGGGTGTAACGAGATGCCCCGTGAAACTTCCCTTGCGTTCCACCTGGCTGCTCACTCAGTCAACGCGTCCCTCCTGGCACCTCCTCCTCACCCTGGCCTCCCACCTGCGCCCTGGTGGTCCTCTCTTCCAGCAAGAAGCCCCACGTGGGCTCGGGTGGGCTGTGTCGAGCCGCTACGTGTTTGCGTAGCGTGAGCCGAACCGTGCGGGTGCTGCGGCAGCCCTCGGAAGCGGCTTTGGGATGGCGGTCTGACATCGAGGAGACAAGTGCCCTCCCTCCCCAACCCCTACACCACCCTGAAGGAAGCTGCACTCCCGCCCACGGCGTGCTGGCCACTGGCTGTGCCGGGATCTGGCCACAGGCGGCCAAGTGGCTGGCACTCTGCTCTGGCGGGGTCACTGAGGCAGCCCCAGGCTGCCGGGCGCAGATTCAGGGGGCTTGGTGAAAGGAAGCTAAAGAAGACCCGGCTTGCCTGAAAGCCCGGCTCGTGCTGAGCCCTGGGGCCCAGAGAGACGCCGGCAGCATCTGGGGCTCTGCTGGCCACGATTGTGTGAAAACCAGGAAGGATCATCTAAACTCAGATTTTTCTTTTCTTGAACAATCGGGCCATCTGGCACCACCGGGCAGGCGTATGACCATGCCGCCAGCTGGGCACAAGGCTGGCAGGCTGAGACTGGTCTTGCCAGCCCGTGGCACCTGGTCAAGCCCTTGCCTGTTTTCAGAGCAGTGGCGGGCCCAGGGGAGGGGGTTGTTTGTGCCCTGGGTGGTTTCAGGGGAGAGTGTGGCAATGGAGGGAAAGCCTACCCTGTGTAGACCCACGGCCGGGGTTGGAACCCAGCCCCTGAACTTGACTTCGGGCAAGTTCCTCCAGCATCTGTGAGCCTTGGCCCCTCCTCCAGAAAATCATTTCACCCCACCTGGCTGTCAATGCAATGAGTTAACTGTGCTGACCAGAGGCAAACATTTGCTAACTTTTAGTCTTCCTAGAAACTTATTTTGAGCATAAATTAGTTTTCTGCCAAGGTTTCTCTTTTAAAGGATTTTACTTGAATTTCAAAAACCTTTTCATGAGGGAGAAATAGACACTTCCAAAGTTTGGAAATAGACTGCTTAGTTGGGGACTCAATAAGCTGTGTGTTTCTAAGTAAGAATTGTGCAGAAAAGGGGAAAGGGGAAGGGAAGGGAGGGAGGAGAAGAGGAGGGGAAGGAGGGGAGGGGGAGGGGAGGAAGAGAAGAGAAAAGGGAGAAAGGGAAAGAAAGTGCAGGGGAGGAGAGGGCAGGGGAGGGGAGGAAGAGAAGAGAAAAGGGAGAAAGGGAAGGAAAGTGCAGGGGAGGAGAGGGCAGGGGAGGAAAGGGAAGGGAGGGAGGGAAAAGGAAGTGAAGGAAAGAGGAGAAAGGAAGGGGAGAGGAGGGGAGGGGGAGGGGAGGGGATGGGAAGGAAGGGAAGGGAAAGGAAGGGAATGGAAGGAGGGGAAGGGAAGGGAGAGACAAGAAGGAGAAGGAAAGAGAATAGAAAGGAAGGGAGAGGAGGGGAGAGGGTGGAAAGGAACGAGGGGAGGAGGGGAGGGGAGGGGAGGGGAAGGGAGGGGAGAGGAAGGGAGAGAAAAGGAAGGTGAAGGGAAGAGGAGGGGAAGGGGAAGCGAGGGGATGGGGAGGAGGGGAGTGGAGAGGACTGGAGCAGCCACAGTGTTGGGGGGGTGCTGCAGTGTGGCCCCCGCCCACCCCGCGCCTGCAGCTGCCCGTACCTTCCAGGTTGAAGCTCCGCACCACGTTGGAGGCCGGCGTGGACGATCTGTCGGCCGTGTACCTGTTGTACAGGTCGAGCATGTACTGCGGCGGCTCCACTCGGGCCCTGTCCTGCGCGGGGGTCCCGCTCAGGTTGAGGCCACGCAGGAAATCCGCCCTCAGGTTCTCCAGGAACATCTTCAGGTCGAAGGCGCCCCCCTGCTGGGCCTGGGCCCCCACGGGCACGCCCCCCAGCGCCTTGCCCCGCACGCAGCAGGCCAGGAGGGCCAGCGCGGCCAGCGTCCGCAGCGCCCCGCCGCACATCTTGGGGAGGCACCTCAGCGGGCAGCGGCAGGAGCCCCGCGGCAGCGGCCGCGCATCCCCCCGAGGGCGGCGGCTCTGGAGGGCCCGCGGGCCTCCGGCTGCACAGGCTCTGGGCCGTCAGTCCTGGCGTCCCCCTTGGACTTATCTGGCCCCGATGCCACGCTCACCCTCTTATCTGGCGGAGCTCGGCGTTAATGAAGGCTCTGTAAACATCTGACAGCAGAAGGCGGTGGGAAGGCCTGCGGTCCGGGGGGTTATCGCCCCCTAATTAGGCTTCCTTCTCATTTCCTTGCCAGCACTCTTCTGAGCAGTCTTGGGGCAGGGGGGTGATATATGCTGCTAGGCCTTGGAAACTTAGAGAATCCAGGACATAGACCCCAGATTCCGCTGCACGCAGAATCCGCTCCCCAAGCACCTAGTGTCACGAGTCTGCCAGCTGTGGAATCAGCTGTGTGCCTCAGTTTCCTCATTTGTAAAACGAGCCCTGGAGCAGTAGGGGCCCCGCAGGGACACCGCACACGTCTCTTTAGATCTGGGGACAGGGACTCCAGACTCAGACTAGGCAGGGCTCAAACCCCAGCGCCCTCTCTTATTCACCCTCGAGCAACGAACTCCCCGAACCTCTCCCAGCTTCTGTTTCCACGTCTGGAAACTGGGGCTCTGTATTTATCTCAGAAGATGGTTGTAAGGATTAGAAAGGATGCTGGGCTCAGAACTTCGGGGAGGTCCCCGTGGGCTGGCCCCGGCCTGCTGGGTGGTTGGTGCAGCCCCAGCTCTGCTCCCGGGTCTGGCTGAGCTTGGAGCTGGGGAAGGAAGCCTTGAGCACCCAGTCTGCCCAGTCCCCACAAACCGGGCCCTGCATCTGGGAAGGTCTCCATCCCTTGTCTGCTCAGAGGTCCCTGCTTGCTGGGCCACACTTGATAGCGGGAGGGAGAGCTGTGTGCTCTGGGCGGTCAGGAGAGCTGAGGGGACAGGGCAGCGCTCTGCCTTCTGCAGTGGAGGCTGGTATGCGCCTCGGCTGGACCCCCAACCAGGTAGCGAGGGGCCTGCCAGGCCCCGGGAATGTGCTATTTTGAGAGCAGGATACTCTGAGATAGCCATGCTCAGGCTCTGTCTATGTCTGTCACGTGTGCTTGGCTCTGGGAGGATTTGAATGTGATGTCCTCTGCACGGGTTGTTCTCCTGGGGAGAGGCCGCCATGAGCAGAGCCAGTTGGGGAAGTTTCAGGAGGGGCCACTTCAGGCAGCAAGCCCATATGCAATCCCAGCTTTCCCCCCCCCCCCATCCCTAGTCAGGGAAGGGTGAAACCAGGAGACCCGGAGCGGCAGGCCCCAGACAGAACTCGCTGTCCCTGTCCTTTAGGACCGCTCCCGGGGTGGGGGGAGGCAGTTTCAGAAACGCTGCCTGGAGAGGGGGCAGGAAGCAGGCTGGGCGTTGAGCCAGCTCAGGGTAAGGGAAAAGCTGACCAGTGCAAAGCTGGGGACTAGAGGGCGGGGAGCTGCAGCGAGCTGAGCAGGGAGTGGGCTGGGAGGGGCTGGGGACAAGGCAGGGCCCTGGCCACACTGGGGCCCTGGGGACAGCTGAGATGCTTTTCATAATCAGGAAAGGGGTACGGTGTGGGGGCTGCCTGGAGACCCGGGGGAGGGTCGAGGGGCTGCTACCTGATATTTTAAAAATGGGACAGGACGTTTCCTTTTTCTGTTAACAGTACTACACTGTGGGAAATTTTGGAACCTGCAGGACATTATAAAGAAGGAAATAACCTACAAATCCTGTTGCCCGGCGATGCCCGCAGTTTTGATTCTGAGATGCGTTTAGCTCCACGGCCCTGACTGAGACCCTGTGGCCAGGAGGGTTTGGAATTCGGGCAGTTCCAGGTTTTGGAAATTTAATATCAGCACATATATTGTGGCACCCCAGAGGAACTGGAGGTAACACTCCAATCAGACACATCACTGTTTCTGCAGCGAAACAAATAAATAGACACAATGGTGCATCCAGGTGCAGTTGTAACGCCATGGAAGGAGTTAAGAGAGACTTTGGATTTTCCAATGATTTTGGATCTGGGAATCTCAGGTAAAGGACCACAGTCCTGTTTAAAAACAGGGTTGCGGGAAGCAGAGAAATAAATAAATAAATCTTAAAAAAAAATAAAATAAATAAAAACAGGGTTGCCGCATCCGGTCATGGAGGCTGGACAAGCCCGCCGCCAGGAGGCACGGTGTCCACGGCGCCCCCTGCAGGTATGGCAGCAGCATTCCTGGGGTATGCATATTTCTGGAATTGCCTCCTCCACAAACTTGGAGCTACAATATTCCCACATCTCCTGCAGTGTTTTCAATGACCCCAGGAGGCCTGATTCATTTGTATGAGGAAGTCTTTCCTTCTTGGGGTAGCCTCTGCCTGGATTGTCCAAGGGCCCCAAGGAAGGGTTAAATCAGTTTCTGAATGCGGGCATGTGGGGTCTCGGCAGGTCCCACTGCTGCTGGGGACGTGGCCCTACACACTGAACCGCTGTTTGCACACAGCTGCCTGCAGGCTCCAGCTCCTCTGGATTTCTTCCCAGGTCTCCGTGACGCCCCCCCCACGGGGCCCCAAGGCCACTGTTTTTAAGGCACATTCGCGTGCTCACCTGTTCTCTGGAAGGCACGGCCCTGTGGCAGGTGACCGAGAGGAGAGAGGAGGCAGCCGCGGTGGGTGCGTTCCGGATTCCCACCTGCCCTCCCTCCCAGATCTCTGGGTTCTTAGGGTGAGCCTGGGCCACCCACCCTGACTCCCACTTTCTTCAGGATGATTTGATTTTAGGGACCTTGTTACCTTTCCATACAAATGGGTCTAAGTGAACAGATCTCCCTAACACTGGGTCTTAGGGAACAAGGTCTGAGTCTTGTCCTGATTTTTCCAGAAGATCCAGGGTCCTCACGCAAAAGAAGCTCCCTCCAGCGGCTGTTCATTGCTGGGGCAGGGAGGGGCCGCCAAAGAGTATATTCAGCCCTAGCCCCCTCCCTCTCCTCCCCCAAACTTTCTCATCGTTCATTTATATTTCCTAGGGAAGTCCATCCATGTCATTATTCGAGACCTGGTTTATGGTGATCTTGTATCTCTACTTCTAGACAAAAGAAAGGCTGGCAAAAAACTCAAGAGGCTCTAGAACAAAGTGTCGGTGATTTCTGCTTTGGATTATGTCCGAAGTCATTTGAGGTATCCAGGTTTGGTGTGCACGAGCATGGAAGAGACAGGTGTGTTCACCATTTTCTTTTCAAAATCCTATCATTTACATTTCCTTCTGTTGCATGTTGCAGAGAAGGGGGATCCAAACAGGCTGAAGCAAAAGGGAGTGTGATGGACAAACGAAAGCTGCAAAATTCAGCCAAGGTTTGGCTTTGCGCGGCCTGAGCTCAAGGACACGCAACGTCCTGGTGATCCCCCACCAGCTCTGCCTCTCACCACCCTGGCATCGGGCTCCTTCTCTACCTGTTGGCCAGCACGGCTGCAGCATCAGCATCCACCGCTCACCATCACTCCCCAGGGGGAAGAGCAGAGTCTTGTCCAGGAAGCCCGGTAAAGGTCTCGTGGTATTTCATTGGTCCCGACTGGATCACCTGACCTTGCCTGAGCCAATTGCTGTGGCCTTGACTGGCTGAGGCCCCTGCAGTGGGGGAGGGGGAGGGCATCCTGGCAGCCGGGGGCGGGGCGGCTTTGGTTTGGGTGATCTAAGTCTGGTCTCCAGAAGCAGCATGAGATTGGGTACAGACTTCCTGGTTGGTAAAAAACTTCAGACACTTCATTTTTAATGCCTGGGCAATATCTGATCATATGAACACACCCTAATTTATTCAAACATTCTCCAGCTGTAGACCACAGGGTGTGTATTAAATTGCAAGGCACATTACTCCCTTACTAGAGTGGACACTTCCTTATTTTCTTATTTTCTTAGGCTAGGCCTTAGAAACGGAACATCCTGGTCAAAGTGTGTGCAAACGTTTTCAAAGCTCCTGGTAAACGTCACGGAGTCGCTTTCGGGAAATGCTCTTTTATTATTCACTTCCTGAGACCACTGGGGCTTGGCACTCTCCTTTCCTGTAGTGCCTTCTAATTTTTGGTAATTTGATGAGCAACCGAAATCGGTCTCTAAGAATCTGCATGTCTCTGATGACCAGGGAGGCAGAGCTATGCTCTCCCCACATTTGACGGCGGCTCTGCAATCTGGGGTTCAGCCTGCGGGGAGTGCAGCAGGCCCTCCCCCGCCGGCCCAGTGAGCGGCCGCCATGCTCAGCTGTGGTGTTTGTCCTTGTGCGAGTGTCCTGGGAGGGGGGCCGAGAAACCCACCCCTGCCTGGTGCTGCTCAGGAAGGCGCAGGGTGTTTCCCGTGGATCTCGGCACTCAGCAAGTGCTCGCCAAACCGTAATTGTCTATTACCTGGACAGCCACCAGGCTCTGTCCCACCCCTTCCCTTCGGCAGAGCCTCTGTCGTGGCTGTGCTCTCGGTCAGAGAGGCTCTACATTCCTGCTGACCTGTCCCCCACCTACCTGTCCCCTCCCTGGGCCGGTCCTGGCCACCCGCCATGCCTGCTCAGGACATTCTGCCACCGCTGACCTGTGTCCTGAGCCGCGGCACTCGGCTGGCTTCACTTGACAACTGCCACACCGACCCGCCAGCTGTTGGCATGAGCTGTCGCAGCTTTGGCAAGAGGAGGTGGCCGGTGAGGCTGCCTTGAACACACGGAGGGCTGGGGCCCTCCAGGCCAGCTTCTCGTGCTCAACTCTGCGTTCGTCCTTGGACGCCTTGGGGTGCTCCTGACAGAGGGCTGTGCTGGGCCGACTGGGTCCAGCAGGCATCCGCCAGTGCACCGTGTCCTGCCTGCTCTTGATGCCCCAGAGCTTTGGCCTGGGTGTTGGGGTGAGTGCTAACAAAGCCTCCATTGCCTCATCCCCCAGGACCCATGACACAGATTGGGTCATGGCCTAGAAGCGCCAGGGGAGAAGGACAATTCAGCTAACAAGAGGGACAAATCTGCCTCACCATTTATTTCGAGGATTGTTGAAGCTTCATCCCTCTGAAGCCGTGGCCTTGACCTCAGCCTTCCGTTGTGCAGATGGGGGAGGATGGGCCTAAGTTTCTGTGATATGCCACTCCAGGGGGTCGGGAGCCCCTTTCAGCCCCAGGAGGCATCACTATAAGACACCTGTCTCTTCTGTGAGCTTCTGGTGCCCCGTTCTCACCCCTCCGATGGCTCAGAGCCACCTTGAGGCTTTATGTTGAGAGCACGGGCCGGGCAGAGCTGGGGTGAAGCCCTTCCCAGCTGGCAGCCCGGGCTCCTGGACACTCAGCTTGTGGTAGGTTGACTCAGGCACCCCAACAAGACACAGTCTTCATCCTGTGGGCGTGACATCACATGTAAATAGGAACCTTTGAAGACACCTTGTCCGTGAAGGCCGGGGCTCACTTGTGAATAGGATCTTCCAAGACGCTGTTTCGGTGTGGCCCTCCCAGTGGACAGAGCTGTGTCACTGGAGGCCTTTAGAAGCAGAAGAAGTTTCAGCGAGTCAGAGAAGGCCAAGGGGGAGATCAAAGACATCACCACATGTGGAGGCAGCAAGTCGGGGACCCCGAGACCTGTGGTGAGCCAGCACCAGAGCCCTACCTTGACCTTAGCCTTCTAGCCTCTGAAACCGTGGGTCGAGGACTGCTTGCGGTTTAAGCCAGCTGCTGCGTGGCATTTGTCGTAGCGGCACAGCAAACTAAGACACGGTTTGCACATGGTCAGTACTGAGCTCCGTCTCGTGGGTGCACCCAGCGCATTCCCTACAGCTGCGGCTCTCAAAGGTGGTCCTGGGACCCAGTGCCGCAGCAGCACCTGGGAACTGGTTAGAGATGCCATCAGATCCTCGATGGCAGGGGCCTGACAATCTGTGTTTTAACAAGCCCTCCAGTGATTCTCAATGCACGCTCCAAGTGTTTTTTATTTAAAGATTTACTTATGTATTTATTCCCTCCTCCCCGCATTGTTGTTGTTGCACTCGTTGTATGCTCTCTGTGTGTTCTTCTGTGTCTGCTTGTCTTCTCTTTAGGCAGCACCGGGACCTGATCCTAGGACATTCCAGAGGGGGAGAGAGGTGCTCAGTCTCTTGTGCCACCTCAGCTCCCTGGTCTGCTGCATCTCTTATTGTTTCTCCTCTGTGTCTCTTTTTGTTGCATCACCTTGCTGTGCCAGCTCTCTGCATGTGCCAGCACTCCATGTGGGCCAGCTCGCCTTCACCAGGAGCCCCCAGGAATCGAACCCTGGACCTCCCATATGCTAGATGGGAGCCCAATCACTTGAGCCACATCCGCTTCCTTCATGCTCAAATTTGCACATTAGTTTTGACAAAACAGGAAATGAGGGTGGGGCTTCCACAAAATAAAGTGTGTATGTTAGCTAGCACGGCTTTTAGTGAATGCTAAATAATTGAATGAATAAATATTTCCACTCGCCTGTTCTCCCACCCCTCATACAAACAAGATTGCCGGTAGGGTTTGGAGGAGGAGACACAAGTGAGAAGGACTGGAGACAGGCAAGTAGACTGAAGCGCCCCTGAGCGTCACTGCCTCAGAGCGTGGAAGAGGAAGGCGGTGGACCCGTGAAGGGTCTATATTCCCCACTTCCGGTGAAAGGATATAGTCTTAAATTCTCTAAATTCAATGCTGAGTGTGTAGCTCAGCCAGAGGCACAAACGGGTCTTCCCACCGAAACCAGGGCAGCGCTCCTTGGCACGTGATGACATCAGCACCCTTTACCAGAGGCGCCACTGCATGAGCTGGTGGCTGCACTGTCCTTGTGCCCTGGCCAAGCCTGACTCTTCCTTCTGGAGGTCCTCTGTGGAGCTGTTGAGCTCTCCTCACCCGTCCCCAGCCTTCCTTAGGCTCCTCCACTGTGCTCGTCCCAGGCTAAAGCGCTGAAGACGTGTTATGAGGGCCTTAGACATAGGCACCCATTGGCACATCCCAGGCGAGACACCCCAGGTTACCAGGACTCAGGTTCCACATTCCTCAAGTACAAGGGTAGCATCCGAAGCTCTTGAGAAATGTCTCCCATGCTTAAAGCTTCTGGCTCTCCAGTCGTAATGTTTCTGTTTAGCACATAGATTCGTCTCTCAGAGACCCAACCCTTTAGGGGATGTAGAAACTTAGGAATTGGGACCAAAGGCGTGCCACCACTGCCCCTCCAGGCTGCCTGGTCCACTTGAGTGACCTCAGGAAACTTTTGCTCTCCTGACAAAGGGATGTTGATATTTTGGGTTCAAGGAAAACCAATCATTTCCCACCTTGTCAGTAAACACTTACTTTTCTTTCTAAAGCCTGCTGTACTGTGAGCTTACTCAGGGCCACTGGGACAAAACTAACGGGCTGCTGGGGGGCACTGCCCAGGAAGCTGGGTGGAGGGGAGGAGGCAGCCACATAGCCACTGAATCGGGCAGCCCTGAGGTGGATGTGGTCTTGGTGAGAAAGTGAACATGTTACTCAGGCTTCCCGAGCCTGTTTTCCCGTGGGTGCTGATTAGGAAGCTCCACGGTTAGGGTGAGGCTACCCACAATGCCGTGTCTCAGCCACGTGGTGCTCGATGAATGTGACATGTGTGCTGCCGCCACTGGAGGGGGCACAGACTGTCCACGGGCCCCATCCCACATTCCAAAGTCCCCAGGATGCACCCTGCCAAAATGGACCCAATGGGCACCTTCCATCCGGCTCGAGCCTGCCCACGGCTGGGCCCAGCGGAGAGAGAGGCTTCCAGCTGCTTCTCCGCTGCCCCCACCATCCAGAAATGAAGGCTCAGAGGAGCTGGGGGCATTCAGTTTCTCCCAGAAATGGCAAATGCAGAAAGAATAATAGAGAACAATCACAGGAGACCCCAGCTTTCTCGGGAATGGAGAGGGAGCCGTTTGGTGAGAAAGAATTTGAGGGAGGGAAGGAAAAATGAATTTAGAGAAGAAAGGGATTTGGAGTCTTAACAAGTCACAATATTTTTACTTATCTAACTATAATGTATACCGCCAGGTTCCAAAAAGGATTAGTTGTGGCAAACCAGACACCAAGCTTGCAGACCAGCTGGAGGCATCTGGCAATCCACAGCACCTGGAAATGAGCTGTCTAGCCCCACGGACACGTCCCATGGGGATAAGGCCGTGCTGTGTGTGCGTGTGTGTGCATGCATGTGTGTGCGGGGGCGCGTGTGCACGTGTGTGTTAGATGCCCATCCTCCCCCACCGCACCTGGGTCACGTCCCTGTCCTGCTTTCCTTCTTCTCTCCAGCTTCTCCTGGGTGCATTCCCCTTACACGTGAACCCTGATTCCGTGGCCTGAGACCCCTGCCTTGTGCTCCTCTCCTACAACCCCTTTCAGAGACCCTGCTCTGGCTTCTCAGTCTCCTCTAAGACTTGAGATCACATCGCACCCTCGGGCCCCAGCTGATGGGACTGTGATCTCAGGGGATAAGGGAGCTACTGGCGGGGGAAGTGTGTGCTGATGCGGAAGCGAATGAGCCAGTCTATGAAAAAGGAAAGCCAGCGGCGACCACAGAACCGTCCCAGGCCCACAGGAGCCCTCCTGACCTTAGAAAAGGCCTGAGTGCCCAGGAGGAATCTTCTAAGAACTAGCCCAGCTAAGACACCTCTGCCTAGGAAACCATGGATGTGCCTTTAAACATCTCAGACCCTTCCGCTGATGTCCTCTCCCAGGCTCGTGGCAAGATGGACCTCTCCCTGCCTGGCGCTGTTTCCTGCAGTGAGGCCCCCCCTGGGGTGGGGGTTGGAGGGGCTGTGTGAGGGGGGCAGTGAAGCGGAGAGGCAGCTGCGTTTCTGGAGCCTGGGACAGAGCAAGAGAGTGTGCAGATGGCCTGGGGTGCTGGCTGGTCCTAAGACAAGGCAGCCAAGCAGGTGTCAAGCTCACAGACGGGCTCCGTCAGGATTTGGACCGTTTCAAGATACCGCTCTATACCTTTAATTTATTAGCTTTCCATAAAAGCACATAACACACATTATCTACAGTATAGAAAGTATAATTTAGAAAAATATAGAATCCGGGTTACTTTTTAATATTCCCAGAGCACTGTCTGTGTTATTCCAACATGCATTTCTAAGCAACTGCCCCTTTCAACCAGCAGAGTTGCTTCTGTGCGAAATGGTGTCAACTCTCGCCTTTTTTTGTTGTAAAATAAAATATATATTAGGAAAAGGAAACCAACACGGTGTATGCGCACGCTGTATGTACAAAAGCTTATGCAGTGGAATCTGAAACAGAATATAGCTTTAGAACATGATTCAGCCTTGTTTTTCAGCATCAGTCTGTGGCCTGCAGTGTTCTGAAGGGAGCGTGTGAGCAGAGGTTCCTACTGCTGAAGGGAGTGACACCCTAAGATTTGCATCGTCGTCTTCTCAGGTTAGGAGCTGAGCATCACAAAAAACTGCCCCGTGACATATCCAGGAGTTCAGGCCTTCAGAGCAGTGGGTTCAGATCTCGGGCCACCTTCAGGCCAGGGCTAATTCCCAGATTCCTTCAGGGGAGCCCGGGCTGGCACTTAGGTCTAAGTCACCAGTAACGAAATACCCCAGAAGGGTTCCCCAGTGGACAGACCCTTCCGGCACCCAGCAGGGTGGCCTCCAAGCCCTTCTCCTGCATTTGCAGCTGCACCTCTCACCAAGTCCTCTCTTTAGAAGGTTCCAAGGATGGTGGGTCGCTGGGCATGGGCTGGGACGAAGGTGTCCTTCCTTCCACCGCGGAGCAGCTGGTCTTACCGACAGGCACAGGTCTCCACGGACATGTTGGGGTACACCTTCAGGACCACATTCCTGTTCTCATCCAGGAAAAGGACCCCGAGGGAGTTCATCTTGTCGGGAACGCAGCAGGGCTCCGGGATGCCCGGGATGATGCCAACGGCTCTCACGATGCTCTGGATGGTGGCATGGTTGGACGGGCGGACGACCTGCAAGGCAGGGAAGGGCAGGCTTATCCCCCGTCCATACCCACCACTTCCCCCGGGCTGTCCACGCAGCTGCGGGGCTGTGGCTGAGGCCACTAAAAGGTGGCAACCAAGAAAGCAAGGTGAATCCCCAGGGCTGGACGTGCATGCCCTCTGAACTCAGCCATGGCGGGAGCCCCCAGGCTTCCCTGCAGCTGGAGCCTCCATGCACAGCACCGGCCACTCGAGGGCACTCGTGTGTCATGCATCCCCATCCCCGGGCACTGGCAGGAGCTGTCCAGAGGGAAGGTGAAGGGAGCTGGGCTCCCCAGGAGATTTAAGGAGTACAGGCATGGTGCCTGGTGATGGTTTCTCGTTACCAAAAAGGAAGGCTTGGGTGTGTGTCGGTGGGAGGTGGGGTGGGGGTGGAGTGGGAGGAAATGGACATTTCCTGGGCATGTTTGATTTTGGAATGTCAGGCACTGCTTCACTGTGTCACCCCTTTTTGCCATCTGATCAACCTCGTGGGATGAATATCACCTTAATTTCACTGGGGAAGAAACCGGGGCTTGAGTGACAAAGTGACTTGACCCTAGGTTCAAAAATGCCTGGGATGGGAACCCTGCTCGCTGATGCCGCCCAGGCTCCCCCTCCCAATGCCGGTGTCCTCTCGTATCCAGAACAGTCTTCAGTCTCAACAGACCAAATGGAGAAAGCCTTTCCTTAGGCCTCTCTGACAAGGTGACACTTTGGCCCACCACTGGCCAGAGAGAGCTTTTATAGAGAGTGCAGCTGACAAGAAAGGCCTCTTGCTGGGGAGGTGGGGAGGAGAGCAGGGTAGGGGACCCTGGACTTGTGGGGTGTAGGCAGGGAGTGGGCAGCGAGCCAGGTTGATAAGGCAAGTGCTCTGCCTGGCATCTGCCCCAGGCGTAGGCCTTGCTCTCTGCAGGGCACTCCTTCCTTCGGCTCTCCGGAAGAACCACTTAATTCTCAAGGAGGGGAACGCCTCCCCGGCTCTGGGCCTGGGGTTTTCAGGCTGGCTGATTTATTTATGTTCAGAATGGATTTATGTACAGACTTTCTTTTGTGGAGGGGGAGGCATGACCTGGAACACAGCAGAGTAACCAAGCAGAGGGAGGGAAAGCATATGCAGTCTGCTCGCATCAGCTGGCAGGCAGCTACCCATAGCGCCGGTCGCGGGGAGATGGATGGACAGAGCCCACACCGGCCCAGAGGAAGGAGAGATTCTGCCATCCCAGAGCCAGCACCGAGGGATCCAACAGCCCAGAGTGGTGACTTGCTGGGCACGGTAAGAGCTAGTTGCTCCATGGGGCCCTGCCCTGAGCGGCTGGGTGAAGGAAGCCCACCCTGGGGGCCCATCAGAGCCAGCGCTGTGCTGGCCACCGGTGCCAAAACCTGAGGTCCCGGCTAGGAACAGAGCCCTGGCGAGGTGGGGGCCCTGTCGACAAGGGGCAATGCCGCCTCAATCTCTGTGGAGTTTACATGTAAGGAGGACTCTCACTGCTTTCCAAAAGGAATGTTCCAATGTCAAAACTCGAGTTCAGCAAAGTCAACATTTTTTAAGCTCTCTGTGGGTCAAACCAACCACATCTGTGGTCTAGCGACCCCTGCTGGTGGGAAATGGAAAAGTCTTATTCCTACTTAAGAAATGAGAAAAGAGGGGCGACGGGGCTCGCCAGCAGGGGTAGAGCCCGGAGGGGCAAGGAACCGCAATGCGCCGGGCGCACCCACCTTAGGCATCGGGAACTCGCAAGCCCCGGCGCAGTAATAGGCGTCGAAGGATTTGGGCGAGACGATCCATTCGTTCCAGCCGATGTCTGCGAAGTCCACCTTCAGGTACCTCCGTGCGCAGATCCTCGGCTCGTCCCACTGCTTCCTGCGCGCTTTCTGCATGGTCTTCTCGTCGAAGTTGAGCACCTGCGAGGCAGCAGCCAGCAGGTCCGGGCCCTTCCTCCGGCGGTCCCTGCGTCCCGGCCGCGGCTTCAACGCCCGGAAGGGACCGGGCCACAGATCGTGCTGGTGCGGGGCCCGGGCGTGCGGGGCTTGCGCCGGCCGCTCGTCCAGTCCCGGCAGCTCGTTGTCCTGCAGAGGGCCGGCGGCGTGGGCGGCGCGGCGCACGCGGGGGTCCGCCGAGCTGTTGGGCGCCGCGCCCGGCTCGGGGTCGCCGGCTGGGAGGGGGTCGTACCTCTGCAGGGTCACGGCCACACTGTTGGGCTCCGAGATGGCCAGGTCGTCGGCGTAGACGAGGATGTAGGGTGCCTGGGGCGGGGGCGTCCCTGGGCCCCTCTCCCCCGAATCCAGCTGGGCGGAGAGCAGCAGCTCCCCATCCCGGCGGGCCGCCTTGACGACGGCCGAGATGTCCCTGGCCTGCCACAGGCCCCGCGGCGGGGGCACCAGGGCCAGGGCCCCCCGGAGCAGCCCCTGCGTGGCTGTGTTCTGGGACAGGCTGCGAAGGAGCAGGTGCTGGCGCGCGGGCGGGCCCAGGGGCAGCAGGCGGCAGGGCGCGCTCGTTGGCCGCTGGCACAGCACCTCGCGGGCCCGCGGCCAGCGCAGCGGCTCCGAGTAGAAGTGGAAGGTGGCGGCAAGAATCATCTCCGAATCCTGCATGGAAGTCAAGTTGAAGAAGTACACGGCCTTCTGGTCGACCAGGTCTGCGAAGAAAGGGCACACCACACGTCCCTTAGGTTCTCTGCTGGGGAGGTCCTGGGCTCGCGGTGTCTCCTGCCCAGGGGCTGGGGTGGAGACCATCGCCCACTTATCTTTCACCCTGTCCTGACAGGCATGCCCCACCCCGAGTCCCTGATCTCCTGTAATCCCCACACGAAACTGAGGGGGGTGCCATTTGCTATTCTCAATGAACAGAGGGGCATAGGGGCCAAAAAGATTAAGGGGCTTGTCAAACATCCCACAGCAGGGGTTAAGATAGCAGCCAGTGCTGGCCCCTAAAGCACCCGTTTCCTCTGCCTTCACACCACTGCCTCTCAGTGAACAAACGCCACCATGGCAGAACACGCTGGCACCTTCCTTGACGAGATATGGTGGAATCGGGTCCAGGATGGTTTGCGTCAAGTCCGGCTGCCAGCCAGCCCCCTTACTGTATTTGCCTAAACCCTATATTTTCATGCTCATGAAATCAATCATTCTTCCAAGGCAGGTGAAATAAGTGGAGACTCTCATGCTTCTGCACTCTGAGTGCCTTCCACGGAAAGGAGGGGTGAAGACTGCAGCCCTTTGGGTCTGCAGTCCTTTCTGCCCGCGGGCTTTTAAGATTGTTTTACAAAGAGAGAGCAATCTCAGGCTTGCACAAGGCCACTTGACAAAGCCTCCGAAGTCCAGGCTGGGACTGTGACGGGACTCCTCGGCCATTGTATCTGCAGCTCGAGAGTGGAGAGTGGTTCAGCCCTCTGCTTCCCTGAGGGCACCAACCAGCCCTTCCTTCTCGCCTGGTTCTACCAGGTGTATCCCAGGGAACCAGGGCCCAGCTCAGGGCATCCTCATCTGTCATGCCAGGAACCTGACCACTTCCTTGGAAGCACGAGCTCTCTGAAAAAGCCAAGCTTACTCGGCTCGGAGGGGACAGAGTGGACCTTTCTGGAACCTGCCTGAGGGTGCAAGAGATCAGCAGAACAGGAGCAGCTGGGCTGAGCCTGCTTCCTGCACTGCTTGTTAATCCTTCCCAGATGTTAACCTACAACTGAGACTCCCATCAGCTGGATAAAGCTGTAGAGCAGGGGTTCTGTACCTTCTTTGTTCCACGGACCCCTTACTAAGCCCACACTATCCGGTGTATTATTTAACAAATATGTCACACCCGCACCAACACGTCCTCACAAGAATAATGTTTTTTGAATTTCAATTCAAGCTCATGGACTCCTGCTTTAGAGGAACAGAGCTCCCAGCCCTGGAGTGTGTGTGTGTGTGTGTGTGTGTGTGTGTGTGTGTGTGAGAGAGAGAGAGAGAGAGAGAGAGAGAGAGAGAGAGAGACACCCAGCTCCCCAAAGGGCATGGGTTGGGGCCACAGCTTCTATGATATCTGCACCCACAGGATCAGCTGAAATACCTTCTTTAACCAAAATAATCAGTTTAAGGTTCTTTGTTTCTACTGGGAAGGAGTCATGCTTCCCTGGGAATTTCCAGGTCCTCTTGAGGGAGAAAGGAAGGCAGGGAAAACACATCCATAGCGGGCCTGACAAATGGCGGCCGACCCGCGAGGGGGCACCATGGCCCCTTTAAGGACTCCACGTAAGGAGCGGCCTTGGCCTTGATGTGCGTTTACACTTGACTTCCTCCAACTGGCCTCCTTGCAAGGCACGTTTCTCCAGCCCAGCCTTTCCCAAACTTTACTGGCTCTTTAAGCCAGCGCCCCAAGGCCCCTCCTGCCTGGGGGTGCTGACTCAGAGGGCCGGGCTGTGGGATCTGTTTTAACCAGCACGTTGGGGGACTCCAAGCAGCAGGGACCTGTGGGGAGCACCGGCAGGTGTGAGCTCACTCACGTGGCCATGCACGGGAACCTGCAGCATCTGGGGTTGACCTGTGGTGCGGGGGAAGGTTCACCAGCCCATGGCATCCCGGCTTCTACCTCAAGCTAGAAAACGCCCTGGGGACCGGGCTTCCAGGCATGGGCCCCCTGCTTTCCTCACTGGCCTGAGAAACAACCTCAGGCTGGTGTGATTGTTCGGAGATTAGATAAAGAGCCTGTGTGATGTGCCGGCACAACAGCGTGCTCCAGAAGGCAAGCCCTTGCCGCTCAAGAAGGACCAAGGCTGGCAGACCCCGCTCCTCCCGCTACGCGGGCAGCTTCCACTCATAGGCCCCTGCGCCCTGACCGGGAGCAAGGCCCACATGCCTCCTTTCAACCGGGCGAGCCTCCACTCTGTTATCAGACTCTGTGCTAGGCAGCACTCAAGAGGCTCCAGGACAGACATTCCTGCCTCTTCCCAAAGAGCTGGCCCCTCTGGAAACTTACAGTCCTCACGGAGGCGCAAGACACCCCCAAACCGCGAAGCAGAGATGGGCTCCCTAGAGGAAAGCTCCTCAGCTTCCAGGGAGGAGGAGAAGGACAAGAAGGGACACAAAGAGGACCACCTGTGACCAAGGGGGTGGTGGTCGCAACTCTGGTTGGGGTGGACATGGAAGGTATTTGAAGTTCTGTCTCCTGGGTGTGGCAAGAAGTGCTGCAGACAGATGGACGAATGCAGACAGGACTATGCAGGGCTTCTTTGGGAAGCACTGGCAGTTGAGAACACACTCAAGTGGCTATGACCGTGAACTTGCAGCCTCGGGGCGTTGACCTGTGGGGGCAGCTGTTTCTGCACAGGGTGTGGGGAGTGGACAGTAAATGCTGGCCGACCAGGGCCCCCAGGTTTAGAGGTGGAAGAACCCTCAGGGTCATGGTCACGCAGCTATATCTTGCTCGAGGCCCCTCCCTGGGCGGCTGGCCGCTGCTCCTGGCTGACCTGCACCCAGGCCCTCCTGTGCGCCAGGCTTCGGCTGAGAGGAGGCACCTTCCTGGGGGGGAGCCTGCCAACCCCTTCCCGAGGCCCTATCTGATCTGTCCTGCCTGCCTCTTCACCTTCATCTTCTACCCTCACCCCCATGTCTCAGCCCTAGTTGCACTGGCCTTCTTGTCCTCCTTCCAGCACCTTCAGGCTGTGCCTTAGCTGCTGCTGCTCCTGCAGGGATCACACCCCGCTCCAGGGATCACCCCCTCCTCCTCGCCTCTGCTTGAACCGCCTCCCCACTGCAAGGTGCCTCTGGTGCCCGTGGCTGGAGGGACAGCCCCACTACTCTGTCTGTCCCCCGCATCATTTGTCTTTGTATATCCTCCTAACAGTCGGACACTTATTCATTTACTGTTTGTCTTCCCCCAAGAACATACACTTCGGTGGGCAAGGGCTATGCCAAGTTTGTTCACTGCTGTGTCCTGAGAGCCGCGCATGAGGCCTGGCTGAGAAATGGTGCTCAGAAATAACTGGTGACTGGTACAAATCCTGCCCAAGTAGCCCCCGCAATGTAGGTGGGCAGGGAAGGATTGGGGAAGAAGGGGGAGTTTGCTAGGTCTGCTGACTGGATTAATGGAGGGGGGCTCTGGCTTCCTGCTCAGTAACCACATCCATCCTTAAAGAGGGCCGGAGAGCCTCTTTCTTTGGAAAGTTGCAGTTGATGAGGCAAATTCAATGGGAGCCACGGCAATAGGATCTTTGCCCAATTACTTTCCCTGGAGCCTCAGTTTCCCTAGCTTTAAAACAGGATATTTTTTTTTTACCAGTGCCAAACCTATGCTTGTCCCAGGGATGAGTGCTCTGCACACCTCACTCCTAATTTTTGCAATGAGGGGAGCAGGGATGAGTCCTTCATTTGATGGATGAAGAGCTGGAGACTCAGAGTGCATGCCACATGCCTGAGGTCACAGAGCTGGTAAGGGGCAGAGTCAGGATGATTCCCCAGGTCTGTCTGACCCGGGCTATGCCATCTGCCACCCTGCGTGCTCTGGATAGAATTGTGATCTGCCCCACAGCGAAGTTAAAGAGCTCACCTGAACGGCAATGTGTTTTGCAAATACAAGTCATTATTTGAATTTTTTTTTTTTAGTTCTGACTCTACAAGAAAGCAATGACTGACCTTATTTGGACATGTTGATCTCTCTAGAGATCTTTGGAACTCCCCAAACCCTGGTCAGGCCTCCTCTTGAGGGTGGTGGGATGGGACGGGAAGGGAGGGACATGGGGAAGGGGTCTCCTAGCTGGCAGCCAAAGGCCACCCTCGGAGAGCTCTGTCCCCACATAAACAGAATTCAAGCCACCCGGAGATTGGTATCTTCATCCACTGCCACTGAAACAGCCCCCACCGCCTGCTATGGGTGACCTGAGGGTGGGACATGGGGCTGAAGATGGAGGCACCAATGTGAGCTGAAGGAAGGGCGTGGTGGGCCAGGCTAAAGAGAAGAGGGGACCACTAAGGTGCACTGATTGGCCTATCTCCACGCAGGCTCCAGCGTCAGGCTCCTGGGGCAAAGGCTTGCTGGCATCACTTCTGAGCTCTGGGGCCTTGAGCAAGTCGTGAAAACACCCCGTGCCTCAGTTTCCCCACCTGTAAGCTGGGCAGAGTACTTGCACCTCCCAAAGCACCATAGGAATTGAGTGAGAGCATCTCCGCAGAGCCCATGGGGCAGGGCTCCAGCACACGCTGCCTGTTCCCACTCCCTCTCGCTGGAGGCGTCCCACCCATCCCATCCTCCAGTGGGAGCCTGAGTGCTCCTGTGGGCTCTTCCCTCTCCCTCCATCCCCCCAGCCCCTGCCTCTAACCAAACCCCAGCTCCTGCCGGCGCCAGGTCCTGTTTGTACACAACCATCCTGAACTCTGCGTCCTGCCCTCCCTTGCCCTCCCCAGGGCCCGGCCTCGGCTGCAGCGCAGCTCTCAGCCCTCCGACTTCGCAGGCACACTTCCAAGAGAAAGGGCCCCGGTGCCGTCTATTGCACAAGGGACGCTGGTGTCGCTACTCTACAAAACACCTCTGCAGATCAGTAAGACGAAGGCAAGCACCATGGGAAAAAGGCAAATAGCCAACACGCAGGGAAAACAGTTCGCGACAGTCAGTAACGGAAAACTGTAATTTCTAAAAAAATAAAAGGAAGTAAGTTTTACCTGCGCATTGAAAATTAGATTCCATTATGGTTAAAATAATGGAGATGAGATATAGATATAGAGATAAATATGAGATAGACATACAGATAGTTATAAATACACACAAAGATAGATACAGATATAGATATATTGATACAGCTATATTGGTACAAATATAGATATCTAGATATATAATATATATTCAATGCAAATATACACCAAAGCAAAATAAAAAGATTGGAAGGATTCCACTGAAATATTAACTGTGGTTATGTCTTGTTGTACAGTTAGGGATGACAATTTCTTTGCTGTGATTTTCTATGATTTCCAGGTTTTCTTTAATAATCTCTCTCTCATACACACACGCCTGCAAACTGCTTCCTGTTCCCCTGCCCACACACTCCTTAGCATAACACTCAAGGCTCTTTGTGACCTGACTGGGACCAGCTT
Source organism: Tolypeutes matacus (assembly GCA_026826555.1). NCBI lineage: Eukaryota > Metazoa > Chordata > Mammalia > Cingulata > Chlamyphoridae > Tolypeutes > Tolypeutes matacus. The sequence goes on from JAKSZT010054381.1 coordinate 215,553, forward strand.
GCCCAACGTCATCCCCTATCCCTCTCTCCTGACGTTTTTCCTGTTTCATCCAAACCCCTGGCAGCTCCCGGCACACAGCGGGCTGCTTTACTCCTACACCCAGCTAAGCTCTACATGTCCTTCCCAGTCAGCCCCTGCTGGGCAGGTGCTGCCCCTGGGCTCCCACAGCACCCCCCCAACCTTTATGGCTCACTGTACCACCTGCCATGCTGTCCCATCCCCACACTTTCCTTCTAGCTTCCCCGCCAGTCCGTGAGCCCTGCTGGGCAAAGCCAATATTCTGTCCATCTCGGTATTCTCTGATCCCACAGTCCCTGCAACTTACAAGGTGTGCAGTAAATATTCAATGGGCTAAAATGAATTTGGCTTTTGGCATTTTCGACAGATAGAGTATGTATTCTTACTCTCTTTTTAGAGATGAAGAAAATGAAGCTCAGTGACGTTAAGTAACTTTTGCATATCACATTGGTTGGTTATATGCACAGAGGTCATGCTTGGGGGGTGGTAAAGGGAGAAGGTTTAACCTTAAATCCTTAGGATCAGGCTCAAAAGCACACTCTACTCAAGCATATTTAATAAGGAACAACATGCACTTTAAGAGCACTGGAGGGGAAGGGTGGCTGGTATAATAATATGAATAGCTAATAAATCATCGACACCCCTATGTGCTAGGCAGCATTTTAAGCACTTGGCATATCTCAGTTCATTTAAACGACCCTCTGAAGGAGGAGCGCCACTCCATAGCAGAAGTGAAAAAATGGAGGTATGGACAAGTTTAAGCCCTTGCCCAACCCCCACGGTAGGTGGTAAGACTCAGGGAGGCCCAGGCAGTCAGCATCACAGACTGCATGCAGAAACAGAGCCACGTTCCGTCATTGCTCCAAGGGCTGCAGGGACTGATGCATTTGTTGTTTAGGAAGAGAATCCCACCATCCTGGAGCAAGCTCGAATTGTACATTCCAGCGCCAAAGCGGAAGCCTCCCACATTCCCAGCTTCATCCATAAATTGGGGGTGTGGGGGGTGGGGGGGTGGGAGGCAGTTTCCCTGCCCAGGTGTGCATGTCCTCACAGCCTGGAGGAGCCAAGACGGCCCTCAGGCCACTGGGTCACAGAGCTCGCACACCTGGGGGCTGGCCAGGGGCTGGGTAGGAAATAAGTTAAATGAGACCCCAGCATAGGGCTCCTACTCTATGCCAGGCACAAAACCCGCCTCATCCCACTGAATCCTCATGACCCCACTGTCTGGACAAGGAAACTGAAGCTCAGAGAGGCAAAGCGGCTTGGTGATGGTGCACAGCCAGGAGCTGGTGGAGCTGGGATTCGTATCTGCATCTGCCCAGCAGTTCCAAGGAAGAGTGAGTGGTCAGGCAGTCCCAGACTGCATGGGAATAATTCTGATCTAGCAGCATTGTCCATTCCGCCCTCCTCTAACAGGCCCTGGGCTTGGTTTAGCTGGAGGTTGTGGGGTGGGGTGGGAGTAGGCAGTGGAAACAGCACCGGCCTGACAGATGGGAGGTGCCAGCCACTACCACAGTGAACAGGTCGCCTCTGCCCCAGCCCCATCAGGCCTCGGTTTCCTGATCTGTAAAGTGGGAGGGCTAGATCTGAAGTACTGTGTCCAGGTCCTTTTGGGGGTTAAACGTGCTGTGATGCACCGATCTTTGTGTAAACACAAAGGCAGAGCTGTGCACCTCCGTGCCCCGAGCTGTGGCAAGTGGGCTGGCTCCAGGGACGTGCCCACCCCTCATTGAGGCAGAGAGCTGGTCGGCCTCGGAGGACTCCGTGAACAGACTGCGTTACTTCTGAAGCCAGGTTAAGTTCAAACCCTTTGAATGCAGGGCGGGTCAGCGCTGGGCCTGGGGCGCACTCGGCTGGTGTCCTCTCCTCCTTCCTGCACCCCCTGCCCATTTTAGAGAGAACACTTATGTCCATAGAGGAGGGCACATTCCTGCCAGATGGTTCCTAGGCGGCTTAATTTGATGATGTCCCAGGGATGGCCCTGAAGGCAGCAGGGGGCCAAGGGTGGGAGGAGTTTGCTCCCAGGTAACTGCTCAGCGAGGCCAAGCTTGCCACATCTGGCTCTGAGGCCACAGAAGGTACCTGAGTTCCACGGCCAGTGAGCAGCAGGTGACAGAGGGAACTGCAGGCCATCTGGCTCCAAAGCTGGGCTTGCTCGCCTCTACTGAGGAGGGGACCCGCAGATGCAGGGTCTTCCTTCTGAGGACCCCTTTCCTCCCTGCCAGGGGCTGCAGGTGCCCCCCACCCACCTGATCTGGAATGGCGTTCTTACTGTGAGCCATCACCATGGCAACCAGGGTCTTCCCCTCTCCCCTGTTGTGACATGGCACCTCCTCTCTGTCAGCCTGGCCCCAGGAAGGAAGGCAGCAGGGGGCAGGGAGATGCCAGGTCCAGGCCCACCCAAGGGGCAGGGAAAGGGGAAGGGGGCTGCCAGAGCCCAGGTGAGGGGAGGGCAGGGAGGGGTGTGCTTCTGGGCCCTCCGTCCAACACCCTGGGCTGCACCCTTCATGCCAGTGCCTGGCAGACCTCAGTCCCACAAGCCGCACACCCGAGACCCTCCTCTTCCGCTCTGCCTCCCTGACCCTGAAACCACTGACTGCTCACCCCAGCTGGAGGAAGCCCCTCCGCTTGGGTCCAGGGCCTGGTGCTCCTCTCTGGGCTGCTTCTGCCCAGCCCACCGGGCTGTGCCCTCCTCTTCAAGAGCCCCCCCCCCACAGCCCCCCTGATGCTATGCTGCCCTGGCCCGTGGGTTCCCACGGTCCCCAAGCCAGTCCCATCTCCATCCTGCGCTTAAAGCCTTGTGCCTGGAGTGATCTGGGTCCAGCAAGTGCGACGCCCTCAAGGGCTTGGGAGCACCCCGGGAGCAGAGACTCTCTCGGGGCCTTTTTGGGTCCCCACTGAAGCTCAGTGAAAAATTAACAAATGAATAAATGAGCGCATCAATGAATCAAAGGAAGAGGAAAAACGAGATTTCGGGGGCGGGATGGGATGGTGGACAAGTGAGGGAAGAGCAAAATGCGGAGAAGGGGGTCCCCCGGGGCACCCTCTACTTACCCAGCCGGGCCCGGAAGCTGCGGACCGTGTTGCCCGCACCCGGCCGGGCGCCCCTCCGGCTGTACTTCTCATACAGCCGGAGCATGTGGACAGCGACCATGTCCCGGGCGCCCGAGCCCAGCGCTGCGGCCGCGTCCCCGGGGGCCCGCTGCGCGTCCTGCTGTCCCGCCCGGCCGTCGGCGGCCGCGGTGCTGCCGCCCGCGTCCCGGAGCAGCAGCAGAAGCAGCGGCAGCAGCGGCAGCAGCTGGGGCCCCGGGCCGGTCCGAGCGGGGCCACAGGCCATGGCGGGGCGGTGGCGAGGGGCCGGAGCTCGCCGGAGGAGGGCGCGCAGTA